>MNCI01009457.1:208205-232528 GCA_015680685.1 Gnetum montanum
ATTAGAAAATTACTTATCCAACAAGCTAGGAGATTACTTGTCTAACAAGTTAGGTAAGTTACAACAATTTTGGATGGTTGTAACCACCAAAGAGATAAAAAAGGCTCCAATTTAGTTATAAATATTATAGTTATAAATAAAAGGGATAATAGTCAAATGTCTCCTTTCATAAGATGTTACATGAATATTTCATAATTGTCCTTTCCCTTTTAAATCATAAAAATGTTTTATTTCATGTAGTGATAGGGATAGTAACCATGGATGAATTAGATGTATGAGCTAATGTGTAAATATATGTATATATCTGAATGCATAAGTGGAGTTATAATTCATATTTTAATTTGTGGCATCCCTAATGTAATTCCAGGGTCGATTCCATCATTATTATTTAGTTATTTTTGCACCCATGTTTTAATTTGCTATTCGGATAATAACAGTTTCAAGAACGACGGAAATAATCAGCTAGTTTGTTTCCTCCTCTGCATGAAACCCGTACGAATAGACACATTTGTAAACTGCCACCGTGATAGGAGATTCTATAGCAACTGATGGTTTCAGTGGAGGGTTTCAGAGCTGCTGAGAATGTGAGAAACATGCTGAGCCCTTCTTCCTTCTGTCCGTCGCTGCCCATCCATCTTTCTTAGGCGTGCAGTCTTCCCCTACTGATTCTGCAATTTCCCGTAGACATCCACGCTGATTGTCATAGCTAAATAGCCAGCGCTCAAAGCGATGCTCCTGCTGGCGTGCACAGCAATAACAGAGGCCAAAAAAAACTTCTGTAACAGCGCTCACGGTAGTAACAGTGGCTGCAAAGGGATGATTTTTATCGCAGGCGAGCTTCAGCGGCAACAAGGGTTTCAGTGTGAACAGGCCAGTTCGACCAGAGCCTTCTAGCGACCATTTTGAAAGGCACGTCCACCGAATACATCGAGAATATCAACGATGTTGGCAGTGATGAAGAAATAAACCCGCTGGCTGCATTCACGACAGAAAAAGAAACGAACGAATACCTTGAAATGCTGGACGTTGCCACCAAGACCATCGACGTCATTCAGAGCCATTTAGGGCCATTGCAAGAATGACTGGTAATAACCCAGTTATGCTCGGTATTTGCAGAGAAGAACACTTCTATTGCCGCGCCCTAATTAACATTTTTTGGTAGAGTATTTTTTTTCCTTGCAAGACAGGGCCAAAAACGTGAACTAAATAATGATTAACAAGGATTTTATTATTATATATTTTTTTTTTAATTTCCAATTTCACTTTCCTAATGATCAATTCTTGAACATATCTCTGGCCATGAAAAACTCCTTGCTTGTCAATTTATTCATTTTGCCACATCATCTCTTGCAATCTTTATTTCTTGTCTTTCATATGTGCATCATTTTTCACCAATAATTCTATGGTCTCCCTTACATCTCATACCAATGGTATGTAATGGCACACATACACTCTGTTCCATATTGCAAATAGTATTTACAATAAGTCTTACTGTTCCATAAAATGGCCAAATGTGCCAACAGTAACATCCCTATGCCTTATGATCTTCTTATTTTGATTATCTCAAAATTGATAACCAAAATCTTTAGATCCATAAACAATGAAAAAAAAAAACATTCTAGCTTTAGGATCAAGCTTATCTCTATTATTTGAATCAACATGCACATATGAGACACATCCAAAAATTCTCAAATTTGAAAGATTTTCCTCCTTCCTAGTCCATACCTCCTTGGATATTCTAAGCCCCAATGGAACCAAAGGATCCTAATTAATGAGGTAGGCTATTATGTTATTTGCATCTTCCCAAAATTGATTTGGTAGCCAAGAGTATTCTCATCCTCCTAGCTCTTTCATTGAAGGTTCTATTCATTCATTCAATGACACTATTTTGCTTTGGTATTCTTGGAACTATCTTGATCATTTTGATTCCATTTTCTAAACAGGAATTCTTGAATTCTGTGCTATCATATTCTTCTTCATTATTTGACTTCAAACATTTAATCTTAAAAATATTTTGATTTTCTACTTCATCTTTCTACCTTTTAAATGTAGCAAACACATTAGACTTATTTTTAAGAAAATAAACCTATACCTTTCTAGTGGAATCATTAATGAAGGTGACATAATAGCTCAAGCCTCCAAGAGACTTTACTAGAGCTAGCCCCCATACATCTAAATGCACTAATTAAGCTTTTCAATCTCTGATGTCCTCCTTGTCTTTGATAAAGTAACCCTTTTTTGCTTTTCATAGACACAATATTCACACAAGCCGACATCAATAGACTTTAAATTTGGTAACTTCCCCTTTGAAGCTAACAACTTCATAGCTTTTCCACTCATGTGCCCAAGTCTTTGATGCCATAAGATCGAATCAACACCATAGTTAGCAACTACCACTATATCTTTGTTTATTACAATTATGTACAATGTTTTCACCTTACTGCCTCATGCAACAACCAAGTTTTCCTTGGTTATCTTCCATGACCTAGCTCTAAATGTTTTTGTATACCCATTCAAATCCATCTAACTCATGGAAATTAGATTTTTCTTAAGTTTAGGAATATGTTTGACATCTTGCAATTTCCACTACACCCCTTGGGAAATCTTTATTTGAACTTCATCCTTCCCCACAGTATTCAAAGGTTCATCATTTGCAAGATAAACATTTCCAAACTTCCCTACACCATAATTGTGTAATAATTCCTTGCATGGAGTGGAGTGGAATGAAGCACCCAAATCCAAAATCCAAGAATTCAATAGGCTTATCCACATAGTAGATCAAAGCATCAATAGTAATCTCCTTAGTTGCATTTGCTGATTCATCATCTTGAGTTTGATGCTTCTTCTTCTTTTGTGCCTTGCATTGATTTCTAAAGTGACCTTTTTTATCACAATTCCAATAGATAACTTCCTTGGAATTTTCAGATTTTCCTCTACCTCTCAACTTCAATCTACCATTACCATGGTTTTCATCATGTTGATTGCTCCTACCCTTACTTTTTGTATTCAAAGCAAACCCTAAGGATTCACTTGACTCCTTTCTGTGAATGTCCTCACTAAGAATCAAGTCTCAAATATCATTCAATTTTAATTTTGAATTACCCAATAAGCTACTCACTACAGTCATTATTGCAGACCAACTCTCTAGCTAGGATGATAGCAAAATCAATGCCTTGATTTCATCATCAAAGGTAATCTCCACCAAACTCAATCGACTAATAATTGCATTGAATTCATTGATGTGATCTATGACTGATGCACCTTCACCCATCTTCAAATTGAACAACCTATGCACCAAATATACCTTATTCGAAGCAGACGACTTTTAATACATACTTGACAATGTCTTCATCAAACTTGCTATGGTTTTCTCATTAACAATGTTGAATGTGACATTTCATACCAAAGTCAATCTAATCACATCAAGTGCCTAGCAATCTAAGAGATCCCAATCTTCTTATTCCATGGTTCCTAGCTTATTCTCATGGAGTTGGCATTGCTCATTATCCCAATTTTAGTTCAAACATTACTCTTGATGAAACAAGCTCACGGAATAATTCGTGAAAAATACGCTACAGACATCTTGACTACGATTTTATTATTCCAAAAAGCTGAACATCCTCATGATCTAGAGAATTTGCACATAAATTGGGAGTGACATAAGAAAAATAATAATATAGATAAATGGGTACCAGTTTGGATAAGTTACTATGGTTGTTTGGGGCCATAAAATTGAAATATGAATATATTTATGACCATACCATAATGATACATGTAGAAACAAAACATGAGTCCTCCATGGCTCCCTAGTCTATCATGATGGTTGCAACTACAAGATATTCATCATCTATAAACATTTAACGCTATGGTGAATATAGCCACTAGATACTTGACTTCATTTTAAATTTCCTATAAATGTTGTAATTTCATGAAAATTGTAACCTCTCACATAAAATGCTGGTTATAACCACTACAAAGGCCACTTGTCAACTACAACATTTTTATCTCCATGGTGACCACTTGGCAACTGAATGGGCCACTTGGAAACTAAATGGGACACTTGTCAACTGCAGCTTTTTTTTTCTCTATGGTGGTTATAACCACCCATAATGTTTGTAACTTACCTCACCTTCTCATGATGATTGCAACTACCTTGAGGTTACTATAAAAGGGCTTCAAGGGTAGGAAGGAGGGGGGGAAAGGGGTCTCGCTCTAGGTCTCAGTGGCTAGGGGGAAGAGCATTTGTAAAGAAGACATTATGAAAGATTACTTGTAAGATGACTTGTTAAAGACAACATTTTAGCCTCTTTGTCATAGTCCTATGAGTTATTCTTATTTTTATTCTGTTTAAATTGTTTAGCTAGTGGTTTAGATAGTATCATGCTTGGCAGGTAATTTTGGGATTTTTAGATTGCTCTTATTGTTCTTGTTGCATGATAGAAAATTTCTATTAAAATTTGGCCATAGATGAGCTTGTGTTTGAAAGCCTTAAGAGCATTTTAGTAGAGAATTTTATTATTGTGCAATGTATAAGAATCACTATTGAGATTGTTGTAAGAGAGCCTCTGCATGTAGTTAAGCTGTTGAACGATTCAATAGTCAAGAGGGTTCAGAAAATATTTGGTATTTTGATAGGACCAGAATAGCTTCTTTTATCTTTAAAGTGAATCTCTATGGTATTTCAATCATAAATTGTCAATTCTTTTGAAGGTTCTATTGAATGTAATTCTTGACATCCATTATCTAGCCAAAATAGAGTCGAGTACGTGATAGTTTACATAGCAATTTTTTTATTTTTTTTGGGTAGCATAGTAGGATTGTCTTGAAGAAATTGCTTATTTGAGCCTTGGAAGTTTGCACAATTCGTAGTTATTGAATTTGGGATAGCTTTATTGTGAAGTGTTTACTCATATCATTTTACCTTGTTTCAACGTTTGAGATCTTTACACAAATCTGCTTTCTTTTTTTCTTCTTTCTATTTCCATTGAATCTTGCTCTATTTCTAGTTTTCTTGTGGAACTATCTCTTTCTTTGGGGAAAATTAGAAGTAGATTTGTAGAGTTGTGCTCAAATTTTTTTGCAAAACTTTATTTGTTACAAGTAGGTATTATAAGGACCGCATACACTAGGCAATTAAACAAAATAGAAACTCTCGACAACTCACAGTACTTTGCAAAGTTGGTTGAATCTCTTTAAGATAAGTCATTTAAAATTTTATAAAAAACCCAACCATTTCATTTTTTATGACACCACACACACATACTCACATTAACTACTGAGTCTATTTGGAGGTATCTGGGCCTTGGTGTTGCCAGAGACCAGTAAGCACCTAAATCCTGTTCAAGGACACTCATTGGTGGTTGTGTCCCAAATAGTTGCCAACACACTACAGGGGACAAGGGTATTCCATGCAATGCTGTAGGGGATAAGGACATTCTGCGTTATGTGTGGGACACAGAACATCCTGCATTACACGTGGGACATGGAACACCCCAAAAAATAACAGGTGGTGTAACCCTATAGGCTATAAATAGGGGATTATCCATGGTAATCTTATCATTTTCATTATTAGAGCCAACACCCAAAGCATAGCGCAATTCAGAAAGAGAGGCAGCATAGCAGTTGCAGCGTAGCGATCAATACAACTAATTTTGTCAATAAGATGATGGCATGTAAGAGTGAATGTAGGCATCAAGGTCTTACCAATGTGGAGGAAATGGAATACACCATGCGACGTCTCCCCAAGGTGTGCATTGAGGAACGCCAAGAGGCACCATCTACCCGGTAAGTCGCTACACTACCTTTGCTTTCATGGTGTAATTTATTGAGTAGGACTGTTAATGCAGTCACTGCATCTTGGTTGCTACGGTCTTTACTATTGCTACGTTGCAACTATTGTTATTTCCTTGGCTGCCGCTTTAGCTGCTACACTATGGTTGTCACTACTTTGGCCATAGCAGCTATGGCAATCACTACGCTACGACTAGTACATAGTGTTGCCCTAACCACCATTGTTGGGAATGGGCAATGCACCATCCTGAGAGTTTGAAGGGTTCTGAGCAACGTAGTACACACTTTAGGTAGTGTAACATGCATCCTAGGTAGTGTAGCATACATGGAGACAAGTCTTGATTTATTTCTTATTACATTCCATGCAACGGGACAGGGTTGAGGCTGTGCAAATGTTATGTATTTTTTTCAAGTCGTGTTACTTTTGACATTGTGATTGAAAAATTTGTGTTTTCGATGGTAGTTATGTTACGCCATTACATTGCTATGCTACCATGCTTGCTACACTTGTTGCAGTTTTGTACCTACTATGTTGTTATGCTTGTTGCAGTGTTGTACCTATCATACTTGCTACATAACGACGTTGCACAGGATGTGGTCATTACATCATGCATGACATAGTTTCTACTCTACACAGGGTGTACTCACTACGTTATGTTATTTGTAGTCCAGCTGCTACTCTGTGCAAAGTGTACCTGCTACACTATGCTATGTGTAACATAGCCACTATGCTGTGCACGGTGTACCTGCTACGCTACACTATGTGTAACATAGCCACCATGCCATGCAGGGTGTACCTACTATGCTACGTTATGCGTATCGTAGCTACCATTCTATGTAAGGCATACCTGCTACACTATGCTATGTGTAACAGAGCTACTACGCTATGCAAGGTGTACCTGCTACGCTACGCTATGTGTAACACCTTGCCACGCTGCATGTAATGCTACTACACTACGTAGGATAAGTCATAAAAGTGGAACTTATACTTGACAAATGTTTGGCTTTGTTTCATTATGCTAGGGACATACTATTTCATACTTGGGGAAAACTTGTACACCAGGGGCTATGCTACACTATTCAATAACCATCACTTGAACACTGTATTAATGCTTTGTGCTATGCCATGTAGGGTGATGTTGAAACCTATCCTAATCATGATTGAGCTAGTAGGGGTTTTGTGCTACCTAAGTGCCCCTGTGGCCAATGTTCCTCCTCCCCATGTGTGAGTAGGGGACCAGGCAGTCTAGTTTTAGGAAGGCATACAGGAATTCTTAGAATTCCTCCTTCACCACTTTAGTGTGATTGTATGGTCACACTTGTCTATGGAGACTGCTGGTGTTCTGGTTAAAACGTTGTTGCCTAGGGCAAATCGAAGCATCTGAAAGTTCATGGCTGATGGGTCCATTGAAGGTGAAGGGGCAAGAGGCTCAATCAGTGCCCAAAAGGTTTGAGATTCTTGTCTTGGTTTTGGGCCATGCCTAAATTTAGATGCTATCATAAATACACCACATTATTCGTTGCCTGTCACATGGGCACTTTCTTCTAGAATCCACTTGGGACCATCAACTGTGCCAGCGAGTGAGTCCTATGAAGATGTTTTAAACATGTTGTATTTTTTTTCTTGTGTAGTTGAAATGCTTATTGTATTCCATGTGTTGTCAGGTTTGTAATTGACAAGGATGGTCTTCACGATCAAGAGGGGACATTGGCATTGGCCCAAATGGCCTTACAAGAGTTCTCTTCTACTAGGAATGTGCACGTCAGCATCATAGAACATATTGGGGATGATTTTAGAACCTATCCAACCAAGTATGCTAAGTTCTATGTGAAATGTGAAGAACTTGGATGGTTGGATGGCAAATGGGCATCTTACCGAGTACTTACTGTGGAGGACATTCTAGTGGAAATCCCATCATTTTCCATGCCATTTACACTCGGTGTGTTAGATTATGCACTTTTTTTCATGTGTTAAAGTGATTTATTTTGCTTTTTCCTTTTGTTAATTTTGTTGTTGATTATTCTAGTAATGGTCAAATCCCAAGAGGTTACGACAATCACCTTCGGATGTGACGACACTAACCTATTTTTTAAATATGGGGAAGTGGATGAGACACAACACTAGTTATGAAATGTGGCCCTAGCCACCCTTGTTCATAATGTTTAAGAGGCTGGGCTCATGGACCTATTTTTAGCAGCAAATCCAAGTGTTCTAGCTGCAAAAATGCTCTTCCTCATTGATTCTTTTTCAAAAAAGGCAGACCGCTTCTGCACATAGGTTCACAATGTGCGAGTGGTGTTTGAGATTACTGACAGCGTTTTGCAGATCTTTTCGGTGTTCCCTCTGATGGTCTACCTATAGGGGATAAGACTAGAAAGGATGTAAACCATAAAGGGAATATAGAAGAATGGCTAGGGATGAGCAAAGATCAAAAGGGGATTTACAGCATAAGGTTAGGCTAGAGGTAGCCCAAAAGGTTTACCCTATCTTCTGAACTCATGCTTTCCCCAAGTTACTCTCCCAAGGTAAAATTCTTGGAGTAGAGTAGGTTTGGATTATGAGAGATGTTATGGAAGAAGAGACTTGCTATAATTGGGCCAAGTACCTTTCCGAAGGCTTGCGGGTTGAAATGATTAAGCTTCATGAGAAGCTTGATGCACATTTCAATGTACACTTCACCTTGTTTATAGCTTCCCTACAGTGATTTATTGAATTCTTGGTGGTCCAAGAGAATGGCATTTGGATGTAGCAAGATTGCACTCAGATATCCAAACCATGGATCTGACAAGTATTCTGCACCACTTGATCCCAAGACCCCCCAGAAGCTATTGGGGAGTCTCTTTCATTAACGATGAAGGATTGGGTGGGATGATCCTTTCATGCACTAGAAAACATTGGAGAGGTGCCTCCCACTAACATAGGCAATGCACTAAGGGAGGCACATCTTATTACTAAAATAGTAAAATCAAGGTTGCAATGCAAGAAATCTCATCCCATGGAAGAGGCCCCACGCGCTAGTAAAGAAAGTGGCAGAAGGTTGCAGATCAAGTTCTGTAAAGTGCAACCTACATTTTTTGGTAAGTATGGTTTAATTATCTCATTAGTTACCCCTCCCCCTTTGTGTTAGACTATCATTCTTACTTTAGATGTGTTTAATAGATGAAGGAGAAGAAGCTTTGGCCCTCGAGGTAGAGGCCCCTGTTACAGAAGAAGAAGAAGAGTCCCCGACTGCAAAGGAGGAGGCCCCTACCATAGAGGAAGAGGCCCCTACCGCTGATTATCCTTTCGTAGAGTGTGCCCCAGCACCCAAGGGGAATATCATGGTTGAAGATACTACCACACTATTAAGTAAGCTTGATGGGAAAGGGCTACAATTTGACGTTGATGAGTTTGACCATTTGCTTGATAGTATGTCGATTGGCGATCCCCCCACTCTCATCCTTGAGGGTTTTCTGGGTAGGAGCTTTGTACTATCATTTTTGTTACTTTTTAGTTTTGTTTTCCTCTTCTTCATCATGCTAACATGCTTTATTATGTAGCAAATATACTATTAAGGTCCCCAATTCTTCTTCTTTGATCTACCTCTGACCATGGACTGAGACCCTCGATAAGTTTGCCTTTATGGAGGGGGTAGTTGACGACATGATCAATCATTTAAAGAAAATTGATCTTGAAATAGTTATGTTTGAATTACAACATTGGTCTCTCTAAGTTATTGCATTTTTAGCCACCATCTCATGATTGGTGCTTCCTTATGTGTGACTGAAAACTTCTAGTCTTAAGTGGGACCCAAGGCAGGTAGTTGACATTGACGTTGTGCCTGAACTCCCTCCAAAGGTAATCGAGGTGCATTGTGATATATTCAAGGAGGTGAGTAAATGTGCACTGTACTTAGCATGATCCATGTGGGAGTGTAGGTGCATTAATGAAGACCCTTGGAAGAGGGTCCAAAAACTCAAAAAGGAGAAGGCTAGCCAAGCGGTTGAATTGGAGGATTTACAATCAAAAAATGAATTTTTGATGGCTCATGACACCTTTGATGGCAGTTAGCATATGGCTATAATTGATTATGCAAGATACTAGTTATCCATACGAAGTAAGAATGAGGCCACTCGTGAAATCATTGAGCAACACTTGCAAATGGACCTACTGGCCCAGAAAAACTAGGACTGGAAGGACTACAGCACCAAAGTGTATGAATGGGGGCAGGAATAGAAAAGCCATAAACACATGTACAAGCTAGAATGTGTTGCCTACCATCAAAAATATCAAGATGCTTCTGTAGAATTGCATACTCATAAGCTATTTCCTAATGTAATTGGTGTTGCTAAGGCCTTTGATAAATTTATGCAATAGGTAGTGATTAGTGAGTCTCCCAAGAGGGAGATGACCTTGCCTTCCGAGGAGACCACTACTGCCACCTTTTCTCTGAGGCCACCCACATGGACAACTGTGGAGAAGGGGAAAGTTATGGCAAGCGTTGATCTGAGGGAAGAAGATTGGATCAACTTAACCGAGGAGGAAATTCTACGGTGCTTAGCAGTTGGCATGGACAAGATACCCCCAGAGATGGACATGGGCCTATCTCAGGTTAGCCACTCTCTATTATATTGTAGTTTGTTTCATAAGAGCCTTATTGTAATTTGATTCATTATTTTCTTTTTGTTTTTGTGCAGGATCCAAATGAAGATGTAGGACGTAGTGGGGCAAGAGATTAAAAAACTAGCAAAGACTTGTAGTGTGATGGCAAAAGAGATATGATTTTTGTTTTTCTATTTTATTTTTTGTAACCTTTATTGTATAGACTCAAATTTAATGAAGAGTAAAAAGTGAAACACTTGTTTCATTTCTTTTGGTTAATATTTCATTAATGTGCTTGGGCCCCTTATGGGCCCTTTTTTCTAGTTTAAGGCCATTTTAGGCCATTGAAATAGTTTAAGGCCATTTTAGGCATTGCTATTTTAGGGCCATTTTGGGCCATGCAATATTTTAAGGCCATTTTAGGCCATCGCAAACAGTGAACATAATGCAAAATCAAGACTAAAGAAACAAGATTATTAAGCCCAAGCATTCACAAAAGTGAATTAGAGGTAGACTCTAATTACGCAATTGTTTCTAAACGCATTATGGGCTAGGTAGAGCATATGGCTGGGAAGCTTTGTGATGATATTCCTCTATGTTTTCATCTATGTTTGGAAAGGCAATTCGGCCCAAGTGGTTTCCTAGTCTAAGTTGGCAGTTTTGGGTGGCTTATCTGTTGAACATGGGTGTTCATCATGGATGGGTGATGCATTTTTAGAGATTTCTATCTCTAACCCTTCTTCTATGTCTATATTATTTATATCTCAGGGGGCTACTTCATCACCAAAGATCACCACCTCCCCACTCAAGTAGGGTAGGTGGATTTCTTGGTGTATGGATGAGGAGACAGCTCTTAATTGGGCTAACCATGATCTCCCCAAGATCAAGTTAAACCTAGGCATCTCCTCCACCACAATAAATTTCGTGCTAGTGGAAAACTATTCCCCCACCACAAAGTTGATGTTAATAGTGCCTTTGACTACAACATGTGCTTCATTAAATGATTTTAAATAGGAAGTTACTGTGGGCTTGACTTGATCCACCATGCCCAATTTTTCAACAATGGGAAATAGTATCACATTAGTGGTAGCCCTGTCATCAATGTGTACTCTGTAAATTTTGTATTGACCCCAAATCATGATAAACATGGGGATAGTAGTCACTTGATCCTTTTCAGGATCATCTTTGATGACCTTGTCTTGAAATGTTAACTGGGTTGGTCATGGTTCTTCGGCCATAGTAGGAAGCATGACGGCATGGATAGCTTTCTCCTCAGCTAGCATGTCCTCGCTAACCAAAATGGATGCTAACATGCAAATTAAAGCCTCACGGTGCACTGTAGAATTCATTATTAGGTTATACAAGCTTAATGTTGTGTTCTTTTGCTTTAAAGCTTGCTTAACTTGCAAAAGCACATCTAGGAAATCTTGCCTATGGTCTGGTTGTTTGCAAACCTTTGCCTCTTCTATGTGCCCTAAAAGATGAATCTCTTGAGGGGGAGTGGGTTTAGATTGAATGACAAGTTTTGTTGGCTCCATGGGCAGTGGTTGGGCATGTGTGTTGTTACTCGTAGCCTTCGATGATGAAGTCATGGGCATGACCAATAGAGGGGTGGGCTTAGCGAGGTCCAATGTAGTGTGTTTTCTAGCTAACTTATCTACTAGATGCTCTTCACGTTTCCTCAGATGGGAACATTGTGATGTAGTTCCTATCGTTGGACCTTGGGTTGCAAAGGAAGCCATATGCTTGGGCATCTTGATAATGAAAGGTGCCTAAGTTGTTGTGGTAGCAGGTGGTATAGTCTTAAGCAAAAAATGTGTGACAGATGCCTGAGGAGGGACTTTAGTGACAAATGGGGCTTGTGACCTAGTTGTTGTTGATGCTTCAAGGTTGTGGGGAGGTACACGAACCATAAATGATTCATGTTGTGACTCTACGTTATCATCAATGCCAATGGCATTGATAGTGTAACCTTCATTGTTAGCATTCAAAGGATCCTTGTAAATGTTCATTGATTGGTTTTCAAGTCGGATAGGATTGCTCTTGTCAAGGACCAACTTACCTTGATCAATCATTCATTGAATGTTATCTTTTAGTGCCAAGAAATAGTTTGTGTCATGCCCGCACACTTGATGATAATTGTAGAAACACTCTAGTCTAAAGTCTTACGTATTGATGGGTCATTAAGCATAACCACAGAGGGGTCACGAAGGACTTCATAGTACCTCTGATGCCATTTAAGAGCCTCCTCTAACATCCGTTTATGTTGAATGTAACCCGCTCCCAGTAATTGTTTTAGAGGCTCAAATGGCCTGATTGGTAGTGCAGTATATTTTGAACAGTCCTTGCTCAAACTTTGGCCTCACCGAAGTTTGGGCCATATTTGCTAAGGTCAAAGGTTGGCTAGTGCTACTAGGGTTGGGTGTTTTGTTGGTTGTGGCATGAGTTTTAGATGCTTTATCCCTCTGTTTACCCTTGTTGGTTTCATGGGCTATAGTGGCCACTATGGTTGTCATGGTTTTTCCTCTCTCCTTGTCCTTCTTTGTGTGTGCTTTTTTATATGCTACATAGGATGGATCCCTACTAGCCTCCACTACATCTTCGATACTCTTGGTTTGAGTGAACGCCTGGCTAAGGGAATGTAGAGCCAAGTAGTATAGCTTGGATTTAATAAAATCATTTACTACACCTTTAAAAATGGCCAGTAAATGGGCCTTGGTGATTGGTTCACAAATTTCATTTAGGGTAGCACTCCATCACTGTATGAACTTTTGTACGGATTTTAGTGGCTCTTGTTTAACGCTCATAAGTTGGTCCAAAGTGACTTCCGGTGTTAGGTTATACTTAAAGCAAGTCACAAACTAGCTTAATAGTTCTTCCAATGTTGAGATTGAGGCAAGGGGAAGCACGCAATACCAATCTAAGGATTTACCCTTCAAGGACATGGCAAAAACACGGATGATGGCATGAGGCCATGGCTGTTGTAGCAGGGACTCAAACCTAAATGTAACTAGGTGGGAATTTGGGTCACCCTCTCCATTGTATTTTGTGAACTGGGGTAGTTGTACCCTAGGAGGCAATGTTCATGTTGGAATGGTTGGAATAATTAGGTCATCCTAATAGAAGTCCATGACCTGGACTGTTTCTGAGCTAGTGGCTTTAAGCCATTTTATTTCATCAGTAAGGGTCTAGATGAGCTGGAAAGCTTGGTCCAAACCTGGGGGTGTCACAGGGGGTTGCAAGGCTACCAAAGTAGCCATCATCAATGGCATTGTTGGGGCAGTGAATAGTTTCATGGGGGACACTGTTGGAACAGCTCCTACAAGTGGTGTTGCCTGAGCAATCCACATCCCAGTAGGTTGTGCTGACAGGGCAACTACCATTGGTGGTGCCATAGGGATAGTTACCTATCGAATTGGTGGGGTGGCCCATAGCCCTATGTTTGGCTATACTACATGTGGAACTTGATACGCTTGGGGCTGCACATAGTGTGACATTTGAGACAGTTAGGATGTAGGGGAAGAAGTCGTTGTTGTCCACCACGCAGTTGAGGCTAGGCCTACTACTAGTGGTGGGATAGGTGTAAATGAGGGGACAAAAGAAGAACTCATGTGTAATTATGACATAGGCATAGTATGCACATATGGTAACTTAGATGTCACAAATGTTGGGTGTGATATCCTGACAAACTAGGAAGAAAGGGTAACTAGGAATGAAGTTGAAGGGCCTACATGCTGATATGTTGAAAACATTGCATGACTACCCATCATCGAAGAGAGTTTGGGCTGTGGCAGTGTTATGGGAGTAGCAAAGAAGGCAGAAGATAGGAGCTGGTGTGATTGAAAGATAGAGGTGGAAGGGACAGCCATGGTGTAGATCAGGCCACCACCTTCAGATTGGGAATCCAACTCCTCTTACCCATCCTGAAACGGTTCATCATAGTGGGATGTTGTGTCTTGTTCTCTTAACCTACTTAATTGCACAAGTTGTTTTAACACCCATTGATACGTTTCAGTCAATGGGTAGTGGCATCAAGAGTAGGAGTGAACTCCCTTCTATTCCGATGGATGAACTCAAAGTTACGTTTTTCTTCGAACTTATGATGGTCTCACGGTAGGTTCGCTTGGGTTTTTGCGCACAGAAAATTATATAGCTCTACATCTTGGGGCAGACATTCAGGTGACTACTATTACAGCCTAAGAGACTATCACTATACTAACACTAGGCTGGGTGGTCGCTCAGGACCTACCATATGTGGGATAGAGTAGGATACCTTCAAGTTCGAGGTGGGAACTACAGTGGTTGCAGGATTCATCTTTTCTATTATGAAAAAAGGTACAAATAGGAGAGATA
Organism: Gnetum montanum; assembly: GCA_015680685.1. Taxonomy (NCBI): domain Eukaryota; kingdom Viridiplantae; phylum Streptophyta; class Gnetopsida; order Gnetales; family Gnetaceae; genus Gnetum; species Gnetum montanum. Next base: position 222,931 of record MNCI01009457.1, read on the forward strand.
TGTGTAAGAAATAGTTGCAAATAGCACATTTTTATGCTAAGAGGTTATAGTTGAAAACTGTAAGGATGCTAGGCTAAAACCAAGTATGCTTGGAAATGTTGGAAATTGGTTATCTTCACTATTGTGCCTGCTACGTTGAGCATGACTGCTACGCTGACAAGGTTACTACGCCACACAAAACGTAGGTAGCGTAACATAGTGGACAATGTATCGTGGTGGATAATGTAACATAGTATATGGTGCAATGTAGTAGATAGCATAACACAATAAATGGTTTTGGGACTTTTATCCTACAAGGTTCCAAAGGAATCGTTGGCTGGGGCCGATCTGTACCAACTAGTGTGCAGACAACCACAGGGGTGTCATGTCTACACTAGTTGGGTGCTAATAGCAGGGTACAGAATGCATGTAGGACTACTCATGAAGCAAAGAAGGAACACAATGGTCAGGCCCTCCTTCTAGCACCAAAAACTATGACATCCAAAAACGTCGGTAGCTGGAATCACCAAGAGGTTACCGGGCACATAGCCTAACCCCAAGTCTACTAGAGGGACATGCTGGAAAAGACAAAAACAAGGTGCCCTAAATGATTTGGTCGATTAGATAGGGACTTACACGGTGTACAATAACCTTTTTTGAACAATGATTTTTAAATGTTACGCATGGAGATCGAAATGAAGAAAACCATAGCATACAGAACAGTAAAAGCATAGCAAAGTATGTAATTAAGCAATAAACGTGAACTGATACACAATGATGCAAAATATATGCTATAATGAAATGAAATGAGCTTAAGTAAGAGAATGCACCATTCCAAAATTGAGGGATTTTTCTTTTGATTGAGTGATGAAAGTGTACAACTGGGGTGCAATGCTAGGTAAACATAACTTGACAACAAAACTACTTGGTCATAGTTCCTGGGACACTGCAAGTGTTTCACTAGTAGGCATGGATAGCTGATGCTTGCTGGGTCAAGAGTTTCTACATCGGGGTTGGAGAGAAACTTGAGAAGCTCCAATGCTAGGGTTTGTTGTTTTTCACTACTTGCCAATCTTGCCAACTACTAAAAGCCAATCTTTTCTACCAACAACTCAAAAAGCCAACCTCTCTTTTTTCAAGCCAACCCCTAGAACGTTGTCTACTAGGATATTTATAGAGTTAAGAGTGGGAGAGAGGCATGGGTTGGATGCCACATGTCCTGGGTCCTACATAACTTGGATGTAAATATGCCAAACTGGTGTGCTACGCTCAAAATGCGATGCTACACTGAAGTGCTTTGCTGAAATGTGATGCTAAAGTGCTACACTAAATGGAACGAGGATGGAACAGGAACACTTACTGAGCTATGACCATGTTGTTTAGACCATATGTACCAGAGTCCAAGGGACTACCATGTTTTACAAGAAATGCTTACAACAAATGCAAAGTGAAGCTTACACTTTAGGACTACGTCTTTCCCTCTCTTCCAAGTAGGGCCAAGCATAGGGACAATTTTGGGACCTAGTCAAAGAATGTAACAAGCAAAGTAATCTATTGATGTTGGCTATTGAAGTGATGCTAGAGTAGAAATGGCTACCGTCGATGAGTTCTAGAACTTCTGGTGACGTCTTGAGGCTCCTCCACGAGTGTTACACTATCTACGCTACCCAGTGTAGCAACATAGTGTGAACACTTTGCCTGCTATGCTAGGTAGCGTAGCACAGTGTAGCATTCCTCTTTTGCATGAATTTTACCCATATAACTGAAAATATCATTTTGACACCTAGTTAGGCAAGCAAATTTAGCAATTGGCAATCCTGCTTTTCATGTTAAAAGGTCCTAGGGCCTACTGATTTCATCCTTGGGACACTTTTGGACTTTGGGTCTTGGCTACGCTATGCTATGTTGTGTAGCGTAGCATAGCATAGCAGTCAGTCTAGCATGAATCTGAGTCAGAACCTATAATTCTTTGTTAGGAGACTTTGATTGAGACCTGAGGGTAAAGTGGGGAAGGCAGTCTTGGAGGTCAAAGCATGGCCAAGTGCAATTTTTTGATAGAGCATCTTGTCAGAAGATTGTCACCCTACTATGTTGTGCTATGCTGTGTAGCATAGCACAACGTAGCACCCAGTTTTTCCTAAATTTTTACTTACTCTACAAGTTCTCTATCATAGGATCTTGGTCATGTCCTATGGTGGTGGTAGAACAAGCATCTTCCATGGTCAAAGCATGGGAAATTGAGTTTACTTCATCAAAATAATCTGAGCAGAGATTTTATCACATTAGAACCCTACTATACTATGCTACGTTGTGTAGTGTAGCACTCAAATGGATATGATTTATGATGAAATTTTCCACATTCTCCTGTGTCATGTTGATCATGCTTCAAGGATGAAGTAATGCAAGCATCCTCAAAGGTTGAACCATTGTCAACTACACCTTTCAGGTCTGACCCATCACTTGAGCAAGTCTTGGTCACCGTGTGGCCTACTACACTGTGCAATGTAGCGTAGCATAGCAAGCACCTTAGAGAATTTTTCAAACTATTTTGGCCATCCTGAACACTTTCGACAACTCCTAGCATGGTCCTTGGGTAGACCGTCAACCTGGTCATGTGTCAAGCTAGGCAAGCTAGAGTGTAACAAGCTTGTCACTTAAACCTCTTATTGTGGGCACTTGGAAAATACTCTAACTTTCAAACAGACTACAAGAGTTTCGCTACTTGACTGCTAAAAGACTTCTTCCCAATTGTGCGCCTAGGCACTGTATTTATAGGCTTGGGAGCAACTACTCTAATAATTAGAGTAACCGCTCTAATAATTAGAATAAGTACTAAAATAACAGCCAAAGTAACCTCTCTAATAATTAGAATAACTTCTAGAGTAACCACTCTAATAATTAGAATAACTGCTAGAATGACCGCTAAAGTAACCACTCTAATAATTAGAGTAACTGCTAAAGTAACTGCTAGGGTAACTACTCTAATAATTAAAGTAACTTCTAGAGTAACCGCTCTCATCATACCCCCATGATTGAATGAAAACTCATCCTCAAGTATAGAAGAAGAGAAACAAGTTCTTTACAAAATATTAGAAAGGTATGGGATTATTGACTAACTGATAACTGACGGTGGAATGGGATGATAGACTCAACGTGCCCAGTGAATGGATCAATAAGCATATTACAACATTAGTGTTCATGACCATTGTGGTGAACACTTGTACATAAATGATATCCAAGCCTTTATTTCACAGATTGTAGATAAAGAGAGAGAAAGAAAATGAAGTGTGTTGCTGCCAATGCTAAGATTGTACCTTCCATTATTTATCCATAGCCACACCACCAGACTTTCTCCTTTCATAAATGCTCCAGTTCTGGTCCATCCTAAGTGCTTCCTCCAAGCCTAGTCCATTGTTTGTATGATCGTCATCTGCACACACAATATTGTCACAAATGAGCAAGGATAGATTAACCACAATGTAGTTGATACCTTGCCTTGATATGAAGTGCATTGGCTAAGTTGTGGTTATGGTAGAAATTGGTTCAGAGATTTATCACAAGTGACTACCCAAGGTGTAGTGGTTAGGAAAATAGTAAAATGGAGAAAATTGAAAAACTTGTGCCAGGGCCCCAACGACTAAGAGCGAACCTCCGGTAGCTATAAAATGGAAAAACATGAGGAACAAGAAAGATGAAAAATATCAATGACAATTCCAATAAAATGGATGTCATAGATGGGGATGAAACAAGAAATGATTGATTGTAGAAAATGTTTAAGGGAGAGAATTTAACAATTGCACCAAAAAGAAATGCTAGTGGGTCCTCCCCAAAGCAGGCTCATGCCCTTTATGCCCTGACAAACCCACAAACCAAAGAGTTTGTAGGCTCTAGGAATGTCATTTGGAAGCAAGAGTTAAAAACTTACCACAAGAATTCACCAAAGAAAAAAAAATGCATCAACCCAAAATGGACTAATGATAAAACCAATAATAAGGCAGAAAATAGGAAGATAGATGGAGAGGAGAGAATGGAATGGAATCCCAAGAACAAGGTTCTGTAAAGCTCCTTGTGTATTTCATGGTCAAGATAACTAAGTAGAACTCATCCCAAATCCAAAATCAAACCAACCACATTCAGTGACCTCGCATCAATACACTTGGTCAATCCATCCTCTTCAGGCAACAGGAATGCTTCCACAAAAAGTAACCACCATCCCAAGAAGAGTGAGATGGAGAAGTAGGAAGTGAGAAAGGGCCTTAGTTAGAGGGAACCTTTAGGCATGAGTAACATGTCTTTCCAATTTCATAACTAGTGCTTGTAGCCCATATTACTTTATTATGTCTAAGGGGTATGCTTTGAATGTTTAATTTTCTTCTTTTTTTTTTGTGTGAGAACCACACCATGCAAAGACTTATTTTTATTTTTATTCCCTCAACTTCCTAATTTTTGAACAATGTCAGAATGGCAGAAAATCCAAGAAACAAGCATCCAAGCACGCAAGAGAATGGCCAACACAAATGCATCAAATCCCCTTGAAGTCACACCCTTTTCATCCTTTCAGTCTTTCCTTGGTTTGAAAAGTACCCAGCCACCAATTCATTAATAAATTTACTTAAAAAAAGGGGACTGTATAGTGCCAAGCCAGAGAAGACCATAGAGTTGTATGGATGAGTCGACAACATGGACTCATTGCCTGTTTTACCAAAATAACCATACCTTAATATCAGCATCATAATTCAAAGGTAAAAACTAGACATTAGCAATCGATATGATATAATGCAATCAACCATCATGAGTACTTATTGGATGACAAATAAAAGTAAATCAAGCAAAAAAAAGAAATAGCAAAAACATGAATGATGGTGTAAAACAAAAATAAGAAAATTTGGAAAAATTTGTAAAATAAAAATTCAAAAAGAACTAAGGGCCTAAAATGGTTAGCATAGGTGGCCATCTCCCCCACAACTGAGTTGGAAGGAGGAGATCCAAAATAGTGGGCAAGGTTGTCCATCAACAGAGGTAGCATGTGTATTGGTTTTCCTAAGCTCATGGAAAGGTTTGGTTTGTTGTACACTGACCAATAGTTTCTTGTTTGGGCTCTCAGGTTTGTATATTGTCATGGCCCCTAACAAAAAGGTTGCATAAATAATATAAGGTCCTTTCCATAGTGTTTTAAATTTCATACATTGTGGCACATGTGTGGGATTCCAGTAGAGAACCTTATCTCTCAGTTGATATTTAACTTTCCTAATCATTAGGTCATGATGTTGTTTATTGAATACCTTGTGCAACTCATTATATGATAGTGCAACTATTCGATTTTCATCTAGCAAGTTAAGGGTTACTAACCATTGTTTCTATGCTAGATCAAGGTCAAGGTTGAGGTCACATGCCATGGATAGTGTACGAAGCTCAATTTGAATGGGAAGTGTTGGTAATTTACCATACACTAACTCATAGGGAGAGTAGCCTGTAGGGAGTTTCCATGTGAGTAGTATGCCCAAAGAGCATCATTCAGTTTAGTGCTCCAGTCTTGCCTAAACTTGCTAACAGTTCTTGTCAATATCTTTCTAAGCTTCCTATTGGTGACTTCTGCTTGATCGTTCTCTTGGGGGTGGTATGGTGTAGTCAACTTATTCTCAACCCCTAAGCATTACATTAATTTCTGAAAAGTTACACCTGTGAAGTGGGTACCGTTGTTTGAAATAAGTGCATGAGGCACACCAAACCTATTTATGATTTGTTGTTGAAAAAATCGTGTAGCTGTAGATGATGTATAATCCTTAATAGTAGCTACTTCACCCCATTTTGTTAGGTAATCAATAGCAACAATAATATAAGCTTTTCCATTGGACATTGATGTAATTAGCCCCATAAAATCAATTCCCCAAATGTCAAAGAGTTCTAACGGTTGGATCCATTGTTGCAAACCCTCCATTCTAGCAGTCATTTCCCCATCACACTGAAAGTGCTCACAAGATTGGACGAATTGATGGGCATCCTAAAACAATGTAGGCCAATAATATCCTGCAAGCAAGATCTTGATGGGCGTTCATCTCCCAGTGTAATGATCCCCATAGGGACCCTCAGGAGCTTCTTGAAGAACTCACAATTGATCTATATCAGGAAAACACCATCAAACCAAGCCATTGGGACACACTTTGTAAATTTGCCCATTGATTTTCATAAAGTACTTGGCTTAGTGAAGAAACTGTTGTTTCTTCTTAAGGTTTAACACTTTTGGTATTTTTTGGGTGAGGAGATAGGTAAGAATGCTACTGTACTAGTTTGTCTCCATGGGTGATTGATTATTCACTACACTAGCAAAGAGGAATTCATTAGGAAAATAATCAAAAATTGGATACTCATCCTCTTTGTTGTCCCATCGCAACCGAGATAAATGATCAGCAACTACGTTCTCGGTGCCTTTACGATCGATCATCATAAGATTGAACTCTTGTAAGATTAAAAGTCATCATATGATACGAGGTCTTACCATTGGTTTATTCATGAGGAACCTTATTACACTATGATCTATATGTATATATATTTTATATCCCAATACATAGTTTCTAAACTTTTCTAGTGCAAACACTACAACCATTAATTCTTTCTCTATGGTAGTATAGTTAATTTGTGCACTAGCAATACTTCTACTTGCATAGTGGATGTAATAAGGACACTTATGGTCATATAATTGTGTAAGTACAGATCCTAAGGCATAGTTGGACATGTTAGTCATGATATAGAATGGTTTGGACCAGTCAGGAGCTTGTAGAATGGGTGTTTCTACTAGCTTTTGTTTTAGAGTTTGAAAAGCCAATTCGCATTCCCTGGTCCACTTGAAAGGTACATCCTTTTTCATTAATTCCACCAATGGTTTGGCAACCTTTTAAAATTTGTCAATAAATCTCCTATAGTAGCCAATATGTCCAAGAAATGATCGAATATCTTTGATAATTTCTGATTGACAAGTAATTCCTTGGATAACTTTGATTTTCTCATGGTCTAACTCTATCCTTGTGTGTGAGATTTTGTGCCCTAGTACTATGCCCTCTTTGACCATCAAATGTCTTTTCTACCAATTGAGCCTCAAATTGGTTTCTACACATCTTCTTAACACTTTCTTTAACCAGTCCAAGGCTTGATCAAAGTTTTCTCCATAGGTGGAGAAATCGTCCATAAAGACTTCTACACCATTTCCTATCTACTATTGGAAGATGTTTAGAACTAGTCGTTGAAATGTTGTAGGGGCATTGCACAAGCCAAATGACATCTGTTTGTATGCAAACATTCCCCAAGGACTGGTGAACATAGTCTTGGCTTGGTCTTCTGGGGCTATTTTTATTTGATTATATATGCTATATCCATCCAAAAAACTGTAGTAGCAATGCCCTATGATGGTGTTTAAGACTTGGTCAACAAATGGCAATGGAAAGTGATCTTTAAATGTTTCCATATTTAGTAGCCTAAAATCTATGCACACCCTCCATTTGCCTCCCTTTCTAGGCACAATAACTAAGGGGCTAACCCATTCGCTATCAGTAATGGGGTATATGAACCCATCCTTGAGAAGCTGTTTGATTTCTTCCTTAACTACTTGCTTCAGCTTAGGGTTCAATCACCTCTATAGTTGTCTTCAAGGCTTCATGGAGGGGTCAATGTAAATTCTATGTTGGCATATCCTAGGATCTATTCTAGTTAATTCGGGATATGACCAAGCAAAGGCTTCCGACCATTTATTTATTACCTTCAACAGTTCTTCTTTCTATTGAGGAGCAAGATTAGCATGGATAATTATTGGTTTTCCATTTTTAAGGAAGGTGTATTCCATACCAGTGGGAAATGGTTTTAGCTTGAGAGGCTCTTGCTTAAATTTCTCAAGGATTTCCAACTTCCCCCAGTTGACATTTTCAAGGTTAAGACTTGGAAGTTGGTGGTGGACTTGCTCTAATGTGTCTATGCTATCGATGTAAGTGCAAGTGAAACCATCATTTGGTTCCATGCATATGAGTGAACTACTTTCTTGATCAGATGTTAGCAACTAGGTGCCTTCCTATTGTGTGGTTGCTGCATATAGGCATCTTTGTAGGTTGATAACTTGTGCACACTGATTGCATGCAAGCAATGTTAAACTTTGTACAAACCATGACCTCTACACGCAATTACACTCTATGTCATTGTATGTGATGCACGGAACTTTCTTCTTCTTGATCTTTTGAAATGTATTTTCCTTTGATATTTCTAGAAAAAGACCGTAGATTCCTAGGTGTGCATTGATGGTACTTAGCCATGCTCTATCCATTATGATTAGGAAGTTCCCCTTACTGTTGTTCACCTAAATCACTAGGAAGTCAACTACGTATGACCACTGACAAATAGTGGTACCAATGTCTTCCACCAGTCCCAATGGGATAGTGATGGAATGGTTGGCCAAATCTAGACGAATGTTGCTCTTTTTCAATGGAGGCAAGTTCCAAGCCTTGTACATTTCTTGAGAAATCAAGTTGACACCGGAACCTGAATCCAAAAGAGCCTTGCACGGTGCATTTCTAGTGATTTGTAAGTATATCAGAGGACTCCCAGGATTAGAGAATTTTCTGGGAAGGTGGCCAGCTTTGATCCAATCGGTGATGGCATGTGTTAGCATGACCATATGCGTTGAGCACGGTGGTTACGTTGAAGGAGGCTCCAAAGTTTTGATTGATACTGAGGCATCTAAGAAATCAGCCGCTTGTGATTGCAAGGGCTTGGTTGGACCACTGGCTCTAAAGAAAGGTCTTTTCTTCATGTGGTTGTTAGAACCAATAATAGGTTGAGAGTTAACAGGCCTTGTGGCATTATGTTGCTGCGGTTGGGTAGGGATTTCACCCTGCATAGCTAGAGTAGGTGGTAGTGGAGCTATTGGTGGAAGAGATGCAACCAAATGAGAAGGATGATATGCTTGTGGAATATTGCCCCTAGAAGAGGGAGTCCCTTAATACTCGTGGGCTTGGTAGTGAGGTTGAGGAGTGATGTGAGCAATAGAGTCACGTGGGGAGATTTACTACACATAATATCCATATGGGTCAAGTTGCTGGTCAGGATACTATTGCCTTGGTGGTGGCATTCCCCATGATTATGGGTGCTACCACTATTGATATTGTGTAATCGGTTGTGGTGGAGTTCCACTTGGATAATACATTAAGGATTGGTGGAAGTGTCTTGGGTTACCTTGGGGGTAAGGTAACCTTCGAGGTGCTTGCCATTTGTTTAATCGTGGGTTGAGTGCATACACCCCAAACTCTTGTAGATGTGAGATTATAGAGAAACATCCCTTAGGATGGTCATATTGACATATTTCACACTATCATTGTCTATTTCCCACTCCACAACCTCTTCAATGATGGCAACTTTGCCCTTACCCTTGCTATGTGCATGTTCAGCTTCTCTTTTTTTTCTTTTTTCATGATCACTACCTTGCTCTCTATACTCCTCTACAATTTTAAGAACAGATTGAAATCTATTGTCTAGGTAATCCCACATTTGATCTACCTTTTCCAATACTTCTGATGTCAACTTTTGGATAGGCAAAGTTTTCCTATTCACCATATGTTCAAGTGGCGACTCTTCTTCATCC
>MNCI01009457.1:234201-249169 GCA_015680685.1 Gnetum montanum
AGATTTTATGTTTTTATGTCCTACACTAGTAGGGAAGGAGAGAGGTAACTAAGTGACTAATTTAACTTAACTACTCATTAACTAAGTTGTAACTAATCCTAACACCAGCATTTGTTCCCACCTGCCATACACATCCTAAACCAGTGCAACACTGCTAGGATTACCAAATGCTAATCGTCACTGGGTTACCAAGCATTACACGCATGCTCGAAGTGGTCGTGCTTGTGTAATTTAACAATTTTTTTAATTGATCAAAATGAATTTCTATGCTAATAACAAAAATGTAAAGTGCATAAAATAAAATAAATGCATAAGAAAATAAAATAAAATAAATGCGTAAGAAAAAAATCTCAAGTGCTATAAGGATGAATCAAAGAGCTCGTCTTTATTGTCATACACAAGGTGTGCTCAAGTACACAATGTTCAAACAAAGATCCATCCACACTTAGACCTCCTGTTGTGGGCACTTGGAAAATACTCTAACTTTCAAACAAACTACAAGAGTTTTGTTACTTGACTGCTAAAAGACTTCTTCCCAATTGTGCACCTGGGCACTATATTTATAGGCTTGGGAGCAACTACTCTAATAATTAGAGTAACCACTCTAATAATTAGAATAACTACTAAAATAACCACTAGAGTAACCTCTCTAATAATTAAAATAACCGCTAGAGTAACCACTCTAATAATTAGAATAACTACTAGAGTAACCGCTAGAGTAACCACTCTAATAATTAGACTAACTGTTAAAGTAACCGCTAGAGTAACTACTCTAATAATTAAAATAACTACTAGAGTAACTGCTCTCATCAACAATTCTTATAATTTATTATATTAGCTATATGTCTTTAGGATATACTTTTTTTAGCTTTTCTTAAAATATAGGATATTTTCCTATATCTTGGTTACACATATTAATCCCAAAAATTGTAAGAGATGAAATCCTATGTGGATGTATTGAAAAAAAGAAAAGCATTGGATTAAAAACTAAATTTAACATAAGTTACATTACAAAAGGTTATACTAAATAATTGTAGATTGCAGTGATAGGGTTGTAAATTAGATATCTAAATTGATTAATTAACTGTGGATTCTATAAAATAATTTTAGTAACTATGTTAGGTAAAATAAAAACTAGATAAATTTAACTTGAACTAAAAATAAGGTTTTATTAAATCAAAAAACCAAAAGAATCTATTCAATAGGCATTATATTTGTATCATGAAAATTAAATATGGTCTCAATGAGGTTGTTGATTAATACTATATATAACAAGAAAAATCATATAGACCTTTTAATATAATATTATATTTTTGTCTCAGTTGTTCAATGTGAGGACATCTTAGAAAGTAATGATGGCTATCACACTTTCTATTCCTTTTATAAGAAGTTAAGAACTAAAGAAATCTATTTAATAAGCTAGCCAAGACCTGAAACAAGAGGTGCAATAAAATTTCAATTTTAGTTATATGCACATACAAAAATACATAGCAATCATAATATTTGGATATGGACTAATTGAAAATATCTTTGTTAAATAATTATATAAGCTACAGTGCTTTATAGCTGTCTAGTATGTGATTAGTAGTGAGTGTTCCCAATGCCCAACCATATAAATCATACAAATGTTGTATGCATCCTAATCAAAATCCATAGATGGGACAATTTGTTCTCTAGATAGCTAATTCAAAAATATTTGATTGTTGTCTTCCCACTAGAAGTGGTGGTCGAAGCATATGGTTTAACTCATAGTAAGGTATAAGATGTTATGATGTTGTTTGACTATAATAATGCTAAAGTAAAAAAATGATAAATTGAAGAGTAACTCTATCAACTAACAAACAATGAAAATAAATACTAATTTAGTGTAATGGTGATTAGCATATGGTCCTTGTTTATCATGCATGTCCTAGGCTAGTATAACCACCATTAGGATTATCAAGCAACTCACTACTAAAAGAGCTAAGCAATATTACCATTGGGTTACCAAATAATTATATGTTAAGCTTGAAACTAGTTGTACTTATTTCATTAAAGTATTAGTATACAATGAAAACATAAATTGCACTAGAAAAGTAAATGACATGAAAAATGCAAATAAAAATGGAAAGTAAAAGTCTATGCTAAGTGATATATAATCTTGATCTTTATTTCTAACCATAGAATGTGTCTAATGTCATACAATTGCTTGAAATCACACTATAGGCACTCATAAACTAACTTTAAAATCATAGAAACAAACTCAAAGAGTTTGGCTATTTGCAGATTAAAAAGGTGTATTAAGTGCAGTGGTTAGCTAGTATTTATATATTACATCTATGATATTATATTGAAAGCATACAGTATCATTGGTACAATATTGTAGGTATGATGTTGTACTCAACTTATTAACTATTCATCATAACCTACAATTGAGTAAAAACTTACCCTCAAGTTACACAAAAAAAAAAAAAGACTAAGGTTGTCATAAAATTGTAGAGGCAACTTGACTAGCTAACTTAAGAAACAAAAAAAATTGAGTCATTGACTAAACTAGAGTTTCATATTGTATATCTGAGTGGATTACCAAAAAAAATAAAAAATAAAAACATCTAGATATATGACAAAAAGATTAAAAAAAAGTTCAATTTCTTCAAGATAGTTGATGCAAGACTTCATGTTGTCTCTAGAGGTGGTGCTCTTTCTTGCATTGATTGTTGTTGTAGATGCTTTCCTAATGGTGCTAACTTCGTTTATGGGGAAATAACTCAAAATAGCTCTGAACTTTTCTTCATTAATCACTATCCATGCCAAATCAGTTATTGTTGTTGGCAATACCTAAGAGCAAGTTAATTGTAGGAATAATTTGTTGACCTCAATGTACCAATCTGCAAATTTGTTTCTCTTAATATCAAATGCTTTTACTTGTACATAGGTCTTAGTAATATATCATATGTATTGCCAAGTTGTCAGCTACATCCCTTTTGATCAATATACTTTGCTTCCTCTCTTTCATCTTTCCTCTCTGCTCTCTCTCTCTTTTGGGAAAGCTTGGTTTCTCTATCATCTCTAGCTTTGTTTTGTGTATGGCTTGAGAGAGGGCAAGTGAGTTTTTCTATACTTGCATTTTGAAAGTTGATTCTTGTGACTTTGATTTTGATGGCGGTGCTTAACCTAAATTGTAAAAGACACCTTTTTAATTCCTTTTCTCAGATTAATAAAACAGTTCTACCCTTAAGAATCAGGGAGTGTTACAATGGTGTAGATTGACCATTTTTGCTGTTGAGCCACCTTAGAAGCTGTGGTAGTTGAACCACCTTAAAAGCTGCGGCCGCTGAAGCACCTTAAAAGCTGTGTCTGCTTTGTTATTTTTGTCTGCTCTAGTATTTCTATTATAATTATTTTTCATTTAAATTGTTATTTTTCAGTTTGAGGCTTTCCAGTGTATTTTGATTAGATCAGTTTTTTGTTAAGCCCCAATTCACCCCCTCTTAGTGCCGAAAGCTCCATCCAGGAAACAACAACCTAAAGTTCGCAGAACATGCGAAAAGAAATGGTTCTACTTGACATAGATAAAAACTCCGCAAACGAAAAACAAACCCGATTGAATCATACAACTTCAAAGTCAGAATGTCCTTCACAACAATAAAACATCACTTTCAGTTTCATTGATCCAAACTCAAATACGACCTTACCAAAGTGAAAGAAAAATGGTATTAGAAACGCAACTAAATTTTTATTGCATGGTAAACAAAATGGCAGACAAAACTCAAAATAACTGAAACAAGCTGCGGCATTTATATATTCTACAGCCGCTGCAACTGCGGGTGAATGAGGAGGTCAAACACGCTAACAAACTATGCCAAGCATCCCAGCAACAACAGAATTAAGAATTTTGCATAATAAATTTTTTACACATCAGAAACTTAATCATGAAAGTTGCAGTTCATGGTAGAAATTCAGGTATCATCTGGCCGATCAGAATTACGAATTTTGCATAATAAATTTTGTACACATGAGAAACTTAATCAAGGTTACAGTTCATGGTCGAAATTCAGGTTTCATCTAGCTGACCAGGTTTCTCGGTGGCTTCCAAACTCCGAGGGATATTAGTAGTTACCTCAGGATGACCATAGGGTCCATCTTCACATTTACAACCATCCAACCGTTATTCGATCATGTAAGTTCATCAAATAGAGAACTGAACAAATGGCAGAAAGAGAATTAAAGAAAAACCTTTGGTTGGTCGGCGACGGTAGGACCAGCAAACTACATACAGCACCAAGAATACTACTGCAGCGCAGAGAAAACCGATTACTGCAGCTTCCGAGGGTTTCAACTTCTTGGAAGAATGGGATTGAGTACTTGATGCATTTTGTGCAGTTGCAGCAGAAGATGTTGGTGGCTGCGAGGAGCATTTTGCAGTGAAGCATAGGTATTGGTTGCCGTGGAAACTACGCTCAGAAGCAAAATATATTTAAGTTAATGTATTAATATTAGTTGGTTATCCTGTGGAGTGATGGTTAGGTGATTGTTTTCAACTCTTAAAATCCCTGTATTAGCACTTTTTTAGGAGGATGAGTAGTAGGTTCCTTCAATATTAATAATTGCTAACACAAGCACTATTCAAAACCTTTGGAAAATTTTAGTAGAAAAGAAACATTTTTGTTTGAATAGTATCAACTAACAAGGTGGCTATTTCTCTTAATTGCTAATGCACAATTAGCATGAATGCCAAGATTCTTTGTGATAAAAAAATATGATAAATATACAATACAAATAATATTCAAGATGAATACTACATTTTTATTATGTACACTTAAAGCTTGCATATCTCAAGGCAAGAAAAATTCTCTTGAGGATTTGGTATTTTTAAGGAAAGCAGTGGTTGAGAAAATAGAATATCTTTGACATGCTGCAAAATCCTGATCATATTTGATCTATCTCTTAGGGACTGCAATAGTTAAGAAAATGGATCTTTTATTTACATCACATTAGATTTAATAAACTAGAGGTAGAAACTCTCTATCTTTTAGTTGCTATTGCAATAAGTATTAGAATGCTATTAGAAATCTTCACTTAAGTTCTCATCATTTTAGAATTTAAAGTAGAAGATAGATTCAACTCCATTGAGAAGAGCGCATTTGTAGGTTATGCAAGTCACGAGCCCTTGAAAATGAGTTAAATGTGCTTCTTTTTTGTGCTATAACTATCTATTTAAGGCAATGTTATAATGTTGTAATAGAAAACTTGTATAAATTGGTTTTGCTGCTCTATTGGTGCTTGCTTAATTTGTAGAGTCTATCCTTATTTTTCATAAAAATGTAATATCTGTCCAATAGATCATATGGATCTTAGGATATAATAAAATTTCAATTTTGTTGTATTAGAGCACATTAGGAATAGATGTGATTTAGTTGATTTATTACAAATATTACCAATAATACTTGGTAATTTTCTTACTGATATTCTCAAAACTCATAACACATATATTTCTATTTTGTATTAAAATTTCAGTTTCACTTTTTCAATTTTACTTTCATTATTAAGGACTATCATCTCTAGAAAAAATGGTAAGGTGTTGAAGTAAACACGTTGAGGTTTCCAGCCCCTTTAATATATTAATACTGAAACCTAAGATTCTATGGTGAATAAACGTTTTAAGAACTTACTATGTTGTAAGGTTTGCGTGGTCAATTATTTCCAGTGGAACAATATCGCTGAGGTTATTGTTGGCCATATTCCTGAAAGCAGAAGTTCACACATAACACAAAACAGCCGTTTTAGCTTTGTAAAAACTACTTTGCAGAAATCTGATTTGCGAACTAACATACTTACAAAACGTTCAGTGCAATATGCGGAGGTACCGTTCCATTCAAATTCCTGTTGGATAGATTCCTGTAAGCCATCATGATAAGTTTAATTTTGAGTTAATATGCAGTTATTGATACCAACACGCCCATGCTTGCTTGGCATGGGGCCTTTGTTTATTTTTTTTTTTTAAAAAAAAAGGGAATAAGAAAAGAAAGAAGAATAAAAAATAAAAAATATAAAAAAGATGGGTTACCCTAACCCTAAAATTGGCTATAAAAAGCCATCAAGGTGATGGAGTTGGAGGGAGGAGAGGGAGAGGAGAAGTCAGGCCAGGAAGCCCTAGCCCAATGAGGCTAGGGCCATGAAGCCATGGACTAAACCTCCTCTCTCCCTGGGTGGTTGCCAATGGTTTCTCTTTCTTTCTTTTTTCCAGTAATGGGCAATTTGGGCGGTTGGACGTCGGCAGATTTTCTTTTATTTTCTGAGCAATTTTGGCGGTTGAACATCGGCAAATTTTCTTTTATTTTTTGGGCAATTTTGGCGGTTAAACGTTGGCAGATTTTCTTTTATTTTCAACAGATGGCATGTGGTTCTTTCTATCTTCTTTTATTTCAGCAAATGGCAAGTGGTGGTGGATTTATATTTATGCAGTTGGCGGTTCGCAAGGCATTGGTGATGTTTGATCGCAACTACACATGATTCTTACTGCAACATAACCATGCATCCTGTCGATGGATCTTCTCTTTATCTTCTTTTATTTCAGCAAATGGCATGTGGTGGTGGTGGATTTATATTTATACAGTTTGGCAGTTCGCAGGGCATTGGTGATGTTTGATCGTAGCTACACATGATTCTTGCGGCAACATAACCATGCATCTTGTTGATGGATCTTCTCGTCATCTTCTTTTATTTCAGCAAATGGCATATGGTGGTGGTGGCTTTATATTTATGCAGTTGGCGGTTCGCAGGGCATTGGTGATGTTTGATAATAGCTACACATGATTCTTGCGGCAACATAACCATGCATCCTGTCAATGGTTCCTATTTCTCTCTCCTTTAGTTTTTCTTTTCATGCTTTATTTCTCTCTATGTTTCCTCTCTCTCTCTCTATCACTTGGTCACATGGCTCTCTCCAGCTGAGACTATTTTTGGGTTTCCGTACCCATACGGGAGGAGCCCTAGGCAATAGTCTCCTCAAACGAGTTTTTCCGATGTTAGCATGACCAAAATTTATGCATCAACAGTAGTACATGCTTTTAAGATTAATAAAAACTGTCAGCGCATAGGGGATGCCAGCGTTACAATTCAGTGACGCTCCCTAGTGCATCCGAGTATTCACACTTTACCCAGTCCCAACTGTAACTCTGCGGCAAACACGGATCTCCAGAATAGTCTAGCAAGTTGAAATGGTCGCGGATACTATTCAACGCTAAAGCTGCAAAATTATTTCATCGAGAGATCAAGTAAATATATAGCGTTATTTGTCCCATTTTAAAAAAATATATATATTTGGTCCTGGTGACATTATTTAGAGTGATTGTAATGTAATAAGTCTTGAAGTGTAATATAGGTACAATTATTTATAAAGTGGTTAGGGTTTCACTTGTCTCTTTGCTTTTATAAAGCAACCTTAATTGGGTAAGCATTAAGCCATTAAATAAATATGGATGCAAAGACCTCTAAGAATAAATTTATTCTTAGAGGTAAGCAAGACCTCTAGCCATTAATTTTCCTTGCACACGCCAATACAAAGAATAAATTGGCAAGTGTAAATGAAGAGAAAAGATGAAAAATAAAACACAAATAATGGAAAACAATTTTTTCTATCAAAAATAAATAAACAAACAATGAAAAGGAAAGAAAAAAAGATGAAAAATAAAACACTAATAATGGAAAACAATTTTTATAAGTGGTGGCATTGGCAAAGCCATGGAAGAGAATATCGACACCATAGAGTGGGCTTGGAAGGATTATCAATAGGATCGCTGGACTTTAGGATGGGGTTTGGTCTTTGAGTATTAAGCTAGGTAGACTTTAGGAGTGATTCTAGAGACTGGAGTCCCAAAGTGGGTTTGGCAGGATAAGTGTTATTCAGTAAAATGGAACCTATGACCTAGGATTACCAAGCCGACCTATGACCTAAGATTACCAAGCCAACACTCTTATTATTAAGGTAATAGCTCATTGTATAGATCATCACTCCAACCTACATTGCTCATCCTGCCAAGTAAGTGCTGGGGGAAATTGGTAAATGAGCAAAAGCCTAACCTCTTTGAGTGGCTACCCTTAGGCTTGAACTCAAGTAGAGTCTTAGGAGGGTCAATAGATACGCAAAAGCTTAACCTCTTTGAGT
Source organism: Gnetum montanum (assembly GCA_015680685.1). NCBI lineage: Eukaryota > Viridiplantae > Streptophyta > Gnetopsida > Gnetales > Gnetaceae > Gnetum > Gnetum montanum. The sequence continues at coordinate 242,348 of MNCI01009457.1, forward strand.
GGCTATGCTTAGGCTCAAAAACCCACGTAAGGTAAGATCAGGAAATGAGGTAAAGCCTAACTTCTTCAAATCGCTACTACGCCTGTGCTTTCATAATTACTCGTTACGAAGCCAAACAAACCAACTTATGGCTACACCCAGGAATCCAAGTTTCCAAATTACTCCTTACTAAGCACAAAAAAACCAACTTACCATCTAGTTTAAGTATTAAGCTGGGTAGACTTTAGGAGTGATTCTAGAGATTGGAGTCCCAAAGTGGGTTTGGTAGGACCACTGTTATTCAGCAGAATGGAACCTATGACCTAGGATTACCAAGCCAACCTATAACCTAAAATTACCAAGCCAACACTCTTACTATTAAGGTAATAGCTCATTGTATATATCATCACTCAAACCTACAATGCTCATCCTACCAAGTAAGCACAGGGGGAAATTGGTAAATGAGCAAAAGCCTAACCTCTTTGAGTGGTTACCCTTAGGCTTGAACTCAAGCAGGGTCAATAGACAAAAGCCTAACCTCTTTGAGTGGCTATGCTTAGGCTCAAACCCATGTAACCTAAGATCAGTAGATGAGGAAAAGCCTAACCTCTTCAAATGGCCATGCCCATGCTTTTGTAATTACTCATTACGAAGCCAAAAAAACCAACTTATAGGTACACCCGCTGGAATCCAGGTTTCGAAATTACTCATTACGAAGCAAAAAAGCCAACGTACCATCTTGTGAATACGTGCCACGATGAGGAGAATATCGACTGCATTCAGAATGGGTGGCAGAGTGGAACTTTGAGACGGTACCAAAGTAAAGTTGAGGGAGCCTGTTTCAAAGGTTTGTAGAGATTGCCAGGTAATGGTTACGTATTTTTGCATTTCGAAGTTGGACATGAAGCCGTTATTGACATATATGTCGAAGGAACAGGAATCCCTGGCAGAAACGTTGCTTCTGATTTCGAAGAAATGCATATCACCGAACACAGGGTAGGGGTGAGCATCCCCTGTCAAAACTGTTATAACATAACTTTCTCCGGCGGATTGTCGTAGAAGCGACTTGAACTGAGGCTCCTCGACAACGCAGACACGCTAGGTTCTGTCGTTGGAGTCCATATTCTATCGTACGGGTCCAGTTCCTGATAATTAAATTTTTAGAAAATCAAAATGCAAGATGTCATTGACATTTAGGATAGTGGTTAGTACAAATATTCTATTCTAATATAATTTCATTTAGGATAGTGGTTAGGACACTCATCTTTCGGTTAGGAAGCTGTGGATTCCACTTTTTTCCCTTTATTTATAGGTGTAATAAAGTATTCTTTGGGTCCATACTCTTAGGGGTGTGGTAGTAAATTTTTTAATGTTGTGGCAATTTGTAATAAACAAGGTTGGTTTACAAACAACTTCTAATATGTGCAATTTCTAAAGGAATGAACATCATAACTTGTTTGTTTGATACTCCACTTAAGGGTGTGGTAGTAAATTTCTTAACCTTGTAAGACACAAAGCCCATGTAACATGTGCAACTTCTAATAGGCAAGTTTTTTATAGACAACTTCTAACATGTGTAATTTCTAATAAGTAGGGTTGACTTATACTCAAAATAAAATTACAAGGTGTTTGTAACCCATAAGTAATGAACATGGTGACTTGTACTTTTACAAACAAGGTTCATGTCCTCCAATGTAACATAGTGGCAACTTACACCTACCAATGTAACATAGTGGCAACTTACACCTACCAATGTAACATAGTGGCAACTTACACTTTTACAAACAAGGTTCACCTCCTTCAACTATTATTTTTCTAGCTAACGGTTCAACTTCATAATACTCATTTCTCATTAGAGAAGCAGGTTCAACGTTTTTCTTGACTTTGTAGTGAAATATACTTATGCCTTGTTGTCTTTGCAGAATTGTGCTACCTCCAGTGACTTAATTAAAGAATGTAGCTTCTTCTATGCAAGTCACAAGTTCGATCTCAAAAAATATGCTAATCTAACGCACATCTTTTAGGAAAAACATAAAATTAGCTTTGAAAATCAAAATATTTTCATTGAAATAAGAAATGGGATTGATTTTAATTTATATTATCATTTTTATCATTACGGTAAGGTAAAATATAAAACGTACACTTCATACTATCCAAGTAAGTAGAATGGCTTTAAAAAATAACTTACCGAATTGGGCTGCTAGAAGGATCTTTACCGTAATCAATCTGGAATATGGTTTCCAGTGCATAATCCGAATCAACATCGACGCCATTATTACTATTGATGGTGTACATGTCGTTGTTAAGTGCGCGGAGTTCAAGAGCAGAAATACACGGAACGCCATTTGAAGCAGTTTTAGCCAAACAAACGCTGAAGGTATCTGCTTCTGTTTTTGCAGACATACGTACGTTTTCACCACTGCAGAGTCTGGCCGTCTGTATGGTCGCCAACTCGGTAGAGTCTATGATCAGTACAAATGAGGGCGGATTATTCAAACCATCGTAGTTGCCCTACAAAAATGAGGCTCTGATCAGGTACCTGCATAGTTTTAATTGTTCCAAATGTTAACATTTGCGGAGATGTTTTCAAATTTTGTAAAATGGTTGGATAGGATTTTCTTTTATCGCTGAACAGCAAGTCATTGCCGCATAAATGCAAATGGTGTTGCACAATGAAGACATTAACAGAGTAGCTTTTATTTCAGAAGAGGATTAGCTTTTTAGATGGTGTGCACATGTTCAAAGAAATCTCATAATGAGAATACTGAAAAAGGTTGTACATCGCTGCTAGGAACAAGAAACAAACAGAGAAAGAAAATATAAAAGATATAAGAAAAATAATTAAATATATTTTAAAAACGTTACAAATAACTAAAGATCTAAATCTTTGTACAAAACTCATTACAAACAAGCTGATGATTGAAAGGTTTGATTTATTTTAAATGTTATCTTAATGATGTTTTCTGCAGAGACCTTTTAGTTCCAATAAATCCAAGGCCTACTAAAAGAATTGCATGAATTTGTTCCAAAAACAAGCATGGAAGGAGAAACCAAAAATGCAAAATTTGCGAGACAGAAAAATACTTATTCAAACTCGTTTTGATATGCCTGATTCTTTTTCCTAAAAGCATACATAATAGGTAAAAGTAATAAAATTTTTTAAGCTATATAGCGTTCAGTTATGGATTAAAAAAATTATAAAATTCTTCTCTTGTGAATGTCAGGTAAAAATTCACTTTCAGTTTCATAAATTAATGCAGTTATACATGCATTGTAAAAACGTAGATAGTATATACATTCCGTTCTTTATTTGTCAGACATTGTAAAAAAGTTTATACATTCTGTTCTTTATCTGTCACAGACGAGGTACCTGTTTCCAGCGGTGACGTTGAGGACGTAGCAGTTCTTGGTATTGTTCTTGGGAAATGCACGCAGAGTTCGAAGAACGGGATCAAAATTTGAAGCCAAGGAATAAAGTAACATTGTAATCTACGCCGCCGTGGACGTAGCCTGCATCCGCCGTCCACAGGATTTGATTCTCTGTAGATCCCACCGTGGAGCCGTAGTCTATGTAATAAATCCTGTTGCAAAATAGAGCCCAAGCGTTTCAAAATACTCAGACAAAAGAAGAAGGAAGTATCAAGTATGTTAAACTATGCTTCACAGGATTCGGAGTAGAATTGTAAGAATATTGTCATTCTGCAAGAATCTGAATAATGAAGGCATTTACACAAATTTTCAGAAATTGCAAAGGAAGAACGAAAATCTAAATTGGCAAAGAAATACTTGCTAATAAAAGAATGTATTGAGTTTTAAAGAAACTGCTGCATTGTACTAAATAAAAGCAATGTAAATTAAAAGATCAAAACCTTAGACAGAAACGTAATTCAGAATCAGAAAGACTCGGTTAGAGAAAATCAGGGAAAATGGCATGGATGGATTTGTACCTTCCTGTGCGGAAACACGAGGAATAACAATGCAGACCACGAGTAACGTAAGCCACGCATTGCTGTGATCCATGGTAGTTGTGCTGTGATGACTTACCTTACTGCAAGTAATGAAATGTGATTTGTAATCTGAATTTTGGAGATTTCTGGTCTTTTTTTCTAAAACCTTACATGGGCACCTTTGAACATTTCGTGGATGACGCCACGCAGTGCCAAAACTTATTATCTAATATTTATTTATTTATTGTGAGAGATGAAGAGGATCTCTATGACGTTCCAGTGCTGCGTGCCAAATATTTAAAGCGTTTGGAGCCCATGCTTAGGGCGTGTCTGATTTATGACAGGACAACTAAGTTAGAAAGTTGACTTTTTGGAAACTGTGTGACCCACTAACCGGCAATACCAACTCGTATACTTCAAAAACATCCGATTTTGCGAAATGTTCATTCTCAATTTATCATCAGAAGGTTTCTATTACTCATATACCTCACATATAGTGACATTCACGCTAATTAATAGGACCAAGTGATATGTTCACAATACCATAATTAATAAACCTATATGTGCATGATTAATAAGAACCATGTGATGAGTTGAGAACAAAGGTTTTGCTAATACATGCATGATTAATAGGAACCATGTGATGAGTTGAGAACAAAGAATTTGCGGATTGGATGATTTAAACTTGTCCATATGTATAGAATAAGAATGCATGCATTATGGAAAAAATTACAAAAAACAAATCTTGCTATTTGTACAACAATAAAAGCTTCAAAAACCATATTGGTATTCCACTCACCTCAGCTATGACCAAAATTGGTTTTTATATTATATAAACATGTGTTCTTGGATCCCATCCCTGCCTACCAAAAGGTAGCCCACTGGCAAAACCCATAATAAACAAGGGTGGGACCCAAGGACACACAAGCATAATGGATGATGGGCATCAAATATGCATGCACTAGCAACATTGCATTAAAGACATGCTAAAGAAGTTTTTATGCACTTCCTAGGCTCATAGCTATTTGTCCTTCAAGTACCTCTCTATCAGGATGGCGCAACATGTTGCTTTAGAGCCATCCTATCCTGTCCTACAAAACACCTATCCCTAACTCATCACATCACATAGTCCTTATTGCTCATAGGCTTACTTATTAATTATGGTATAGGTTGTAGACATGCAATTTAACCATAGTTTAATAACACATAATATAATGTTAGTGAAGTCAAAAGGCATACTTGAATTGATTAAAGCACATAGCCAAGAAGGCTTAGATCACAACAATGTATGGTGATGAGTGGCGAGGTACCCCTACACTCAACCATACGAAACGAGTGTAGCACATGCGATCCAGTCAAACTCCGCAAACTAAGTGCCTACATGCCCCATGGAACACTTAGGGTTAATCATTCGTTGTCTTCCCAAACTTACTTGTAATTGTCATGGTGTATGGTTAAGTAAGTCCGAGGTATATGATTTTTATGGTCTTTTATGTTTTATGTCTCCTATGCTAACAAGGTGAAGGGTAGAGAAACTAATTACTAACTCTAACTAATGAACTGCGTCTAAACTACCAAGCGTCAACATTTGTTCCCACTTACTGTACACACCCTGAACCGATGCAACCATGGCTACCAAACGCTAATCGTTGCTAGGATCACCACGTGTAACGCACGTGCTCAAAGTGGTCGTACTAAGGCACTTAACTAGGAGGAAAGGGTTGAGAAAGCTAATTTAGCCTAAGTGCGATGAGCAACTGATTCCTTGATTATTCGTACACATCCTTAAATTCTTGTAATCAAGTCGTACTCATTCTGCGTTTCTAGCCTAAGTGCGATGAGCATCTGTTCCTTGATTATCCGTACACATCCTTAAATGCTCATAATCAAGTCGTACTCATTCCGCATTACTAAGAGAGAAAGTAATAAATAACATTAAATAAAATCCTATTCCATGCATTGCAAGGTTTATCCAGGAAGTTCATCTTTATTGCCGTACACAACTTGTGTTCAGGTACAATGTTGCTCGAGTAAAGATTCGTTCACTTTAGGACTCCTACTGCAGGCACATGGAAAATATTCTATCTCTGGAGTGATCAATCTACTAGAGTTTTCCTATTGTTTAGCCTAGGATGAGGAAACAAGGGAGAGCTGCCTCTTATTTATAGATATGACGGCGCACCGCGATATCGCGTACGTGATATCACAGGGGATGCGATATCACGACGGCCGTGATATCACGGCCTATGCGAATCGCGTCTCATCATACCCCCATGATTGAATGAAAACTCATCCTCGAGTTCCTTACAAAATATTGGGAAGGTATGGGATTATTGAGGTGAATGGAACTAATGGATGACATGTGAATGGATCACCATTACAAGACTTGACAAAACTGGTGTTCATGACAACAAGGATGAACACCTTATTACATTGACATCAAGCCTTAGTTGGCAATTGAGAGAGAAGAGAGAAAGAAGTGTTGCTGCTGCCAATGCCAAGATTGCGCCTTTCGTTATTCATTCGTAAGCGTGCCATCGATCTTGCTCCTTGCATAGCTGCTCCCAGCACTGCTCCATTCCAAGTGCTCCCTCCAGATATGGTCTGTTATTGCATGATCGCCATATGCACACACAACACAATCTTGTATTAGCAAGGGTGGATGAATTTCAATGTAATTAATACCTTGCTTCGGTGTAAGTCCATTAGCTAAGTTGTGGTATGGCTGATTAAGGATCTGGAGATGTATTAATGATGACTACCGAAGGTGTAGGGGTTAGGAAAATATTCAAAGCTAGGAGAAAATTAAAAAAATTGGGTCCCGTACCCCCATGACTAATCGCGAACCTCCAGTAGCATTAGAATGGAGAAAGAAAAGGAATAAGAAAGATAGATA
>MNCI01009457.1:249376-273223 GCA_015680685.1 Gnetum montanum
ACTAATGATACAACCGGCAATGAGGTGAATAACGGAGAGAAGGATGGAGAGAAGAGAATGGAATGGAATCCCAAGAACAAGGTGGTGTACAGCCCCTTATGTGTTTCATGATTAATGTGACTTGGTAAATCTCATTCCAACTCCAGCCTCAAACCAACCACATCCAATGACTTTGCATCAATGCATCTGGCTAATCCATCCCCTTGAATAACAAGAATGCATCCCACAAGAGTCACTACCATTCCGACGAAACAAGGAGGAGAGAATGGGAAGCAAGAAGGGCCTTAGTTAGAGGAAACATTTTTGGTTCCATAATCAGTGCTTGTAGCCCAAGTTTATTTTGTCTAAGGGGTGTGCTTTGAATTCTCACTTTGCTTTTTTTTTGTGTTTTTATGCATGAGAACCACACCATGCAAAGACTTTGTTATTTTTATTATCTCAGATTCTAATAATTGGTTAACATCGGAACGGCGAGAAAACCCAAGAAGAAAACATTCAAGCACCCAAGAGAATGGCCAACACAAAAGCATCAAGTTTCCTTGATGTCACACCCTTTTCAAACCTTGAGCCCTTCCTTAGTTTGAGATGTGCCCAGTCACTGATTCATTAAAGTTCTTATTATGAAGGAGACTATACATTTCCAAGCCAAGAGAGACCATAGAAATTGGTGGATGGATGGATGAAGTAAACTCATTGCCTGCCATATCAAAAGAAACATACCTTAGTATTAACATTGTGAATTAAAGGTAAAAACCAAACATTAGCAATCAACATGAAAACAGTTGATACCATCATGCATAACACTTATTGGATGACAAACTTACAGGGTGCATAACACACGCACATAAAAAATGAAAAAGTATAACGATGTTGTAAAACAAAAATAAGAAAAGTTGAAGAAATTTGTAAAATAAAAATAAGAAAAGTTAAAGAAATTTGTAAAACAAAAATATGTAAGACAAAAATGTGTAAAAAAACGTGCAAGACAAAAACTTGTAAAACAAAAACGTGTAAAAAAAACTTAAAAAGAACTGAGGGCCCCATATGATTAACATAGGTGGCCATCTCCCCCATGACTGAGTGGAAAGGGAGAGATCCGAAATAATGAGCACCTGTTTGAATTTCTTAAAAGTTTCCAACTCCTCCCAATTGATGATCTTAGGTTGAGGGGTGGGATTTGGCGATGCTCATATTCTAACGTGTCTATGCCTTCATTATTGCCATGGTTTGTCTCCTCAGTTTGTTCCATGCATATTTTTTTGCTCTTTCGAGTAGCTGTCAACCACGGGGTGTCTACTACTTGTTGTGTGGTTGCTACATACAGGCATCTTTATTTCAAAGTTTCAAGAGCACACCTGTTACATGGAGGCATTTCCTCCATGTCACTACCCGATGAATCATTGTATGTGATGCATGGAACTTTTCTCTTCTCGATGTTTCCAAAAATGTTTATCTTAGATATCTCCAAGGAAAGATCGTGGATCCTAAGGCATGCGTCTACTATACTCAACCATGCCCTTCCCATTATAATTGGGAAGTCCCCTTCATTGTTATTAACTTCAATCACCAGGAGATCAGCTGGGTAGGACCAACCACACATAGTGGTAACAATGTCCTCCACCAATCCCAAGGGAATGGTGATGGACTGATCTTCCAGCTCTAGTTGGATGTTGCTCTTCTTAAGTTGGGGCAGGTTCTAGGCTTAATACATCTCTCGTGATATTAAATTGACTCTAGAACCTGAGTCAAGAAGAGCCTTATGTGGTTTGTTTCTGGCAATTTGTAGATAAATTAAGGGACTCCTAGGGTCAGTTAGTTTCCTAAGAAGGTGGCCTACCTTGATCCAGTCAGTTACTGTATGCGTTAACATAACCGTATGCATATAGCTCTATTGGACTGAAGGGTGCTCCTAAGTGTTAGATGGTGGAGGAGTGTACCTAGACTCAACCGCTTATTGTGAGAGCTTGTATGGGCTTTTGGTTCTGAAGAAAGGTCTTCTCTTTTTACAGTTGTCAGAACCAGCAGCGGGTTGAATGTTTATAGCTCTCGTAGCGTTACGTTGCTGCGGTTGAGTACGGAGNGATGGAGTTGGAGGATAGTGTATATGTGGGATGTCTCCCAGAGGAGAAGGAGTCCTCCTAAAGTACTCCCGAACTTGGTAGTGACGTTGGGGAGTTGTGTGACTCATAAAGTCACTTGGAGAAACCGGCTATTGCACATAATAACCATATAGATCAAGCTATCGGTAAGGGTACCATTGTGTTGGCGATGGCATCCCCCATGACTGTGGGTATTGCCACTGCTGATGCTATCCGATGGGTTGTGGTGGAGTTTCACTTGGATAGTACATTAGTGGTTGGTGGAACTACCTTGGGTTACCTTGGGGATAAGGTAACCTTCGGGGTGTTTGCTGTTGGTTAAGTCTTGGATTAAGTGCATACACCCCAGACTCTTGTAAATGTGAGATGATTGGACAACATCCCTTGGGATGATCATAATGGCAAATCTCACATCCACCATCATCATCTGTGTCTCAATCCACAACTTCATCGGAGGTAGTAATTTTCCCCTTACCCTTGTTATCTGCAGGGCCTAAATCTCTTTGCTTTATCTTATCTTTGTCACTACTACATTCCTCCTTAGACTCTTCTACTATTTTCAAGACAATTTCAAGTCTAGAATCTAAGGAATCCCACAATTAATCCATCTTAGCCGATACTTCTATTGTTAATTTTGGAATCGACAAGGTTTTTCTGTTCACCAACTCTTCAAGTGGTGACTCGTCCTCTTCATTGCAAAATTTCACTCCCTTCTTCCGAAGGGAGGGATCATGGTTGTATTCTTACGCACTTTCCCTTTTTCGTAGTTCACCTTCTTCTTTTGCTACTTGTTCCAACAAGTGATGTACTTCATGGGCTCTAAGTTCTGATAGTCTCCCTTGGGCATAAGTCCCAAGGGTTCTTCTAGTTTCATGCCTTAGCCCATCCATGATGTGGTGAAGTTGATCCCGCTGAGTGTACCCATGGCCCGGGCGACGATGTAACAATGTGTAGTAGCAGGCCATGGTAGCATCCAAGGGTTCATAAATACCTTGCTTCCATCCTTGGATCTGCTTATGCAAATTAGACACTCTGGAGTACGTTTGATACTTATCGTTGAAGAGTTCTAACATCGTACTCCACCTCCTGATGGTTTCCAGCTCTAAGGACTGGTACCAACTCTCTGCTTCCTTGGTGAGTGTCCTGGGAAATAACTTAAGTTTTTGCCACTCATTCGCTATGTTCTGCAAGGCATAGGCATCGTGGAATGCCTATAAATGATGTTGCGGATCAACATTATATCCCCCCTCGAAGCGTGGGATATTATTCATATCTAAGCATTTGATTTGACTGTCCTTTTGATGCCTTGTTGGAATTCTTACTACCTCCGTTATGTCGAGCATACTTCGGGTTGCAAGTAGGGGCTCATCATGATCATCTCTTTCATGATGTCTATGATGTCTTCGTTGTTCCCTACTTTCCCTTCATTCATGCCCTTGTCCTCTCTCTCAACTCTCTCATCGAGGTCTCTCATTTTTCTTACCTTTATCCTTCTCGTTATGCCCATGATGGTTGCGCCTAAATGTGGAAGGAGAGGGTGAATGATGAGATAAAGGAGAAGAGGAAGGAGAACCATCGCCATGACGATGCTTCCTTCCTTCTCTTCAATTGCTACGGCCCCGATCGTGGTGACAATCTAAGTGTCCATCCTTATTATGAGTTGTTGTTCCTTCTGTGAACAATTGGTGTTCATGGGGATTAGAACTAGTGTTATGTATCATTGAGCATAGGTTCTGATACCCAACCTCCTCACCATCATTAGGAGGGGGAACATCATTTGTGTTAGAGAACCCATTATAATGGGTTCCTCATCTCCTATTTTGCTAAGGACGTGCAGGCCTTTGCCCTTCAACAGGGTATGTTGGCTCTCGTGCCTTGAGTCTCTCATACGTTGTGCTTCTGTGGAATAATAATCCCTTGACTCAAAATCTTCCGCAACATATTCAGCATATAATTCTATCATGTCAATATGTGCCAAAGCACGGAGAAGCATGTTTGGGACTGCCTGATTTGGAGGTAACACGATGTTACCTTGCAAATCTCTCTAGCGCAACTGTTCGTCTTGATGGAGGATAAAGGTAAAGTCTGGAATATACTCATCGGGATGAGTATAGACTATCTGGTATTGTTTAGGACTTGGTAGATTCTAGTTATGTGTTTTTGACTGTTGACTGTTTCGTGTATGGTCCTTAGGTGGTGAGTTGCTTTTTCTAGAAGAAGACATTGTTATTTATCGATGTGCTAATTACCATTATATAATATTTCTTTTAATTAACCCAAATGTTCGTTTAGGCTCCCAACAATGTGAGTGATGTCCTATGTTCTATTCAGCGCACAAACACTTAGTCCCCAGCAACGGCGCCAATGATGAGTGGCAAGGTACCCCTACACGCACCCATATGAAACGAGCATAGCATGCGCGATTTGGTCAAACTCTGCAGACTAAGTGCCTACACGCCCCATGGAACACTTAGGGTTAATCATTTTTTGTCTTCCTAGACTTACTTGTAATTGTCACGGTGTATGGTTAAGTAATTCCAAGGTATATGATTTTTATGGTCTTTTATGTTTTATGTCTCCTATGCTAACAAGGTGAAGGGTAGAGAAACTAATTACTAACTCTAACTAATGAACTAATTCTAAATTACCTAGCGTCAGCATTCGTTCCCACTTACCGTACACACCCTGAACTGATGCAACCGTGGCTACCAAACGCTAATCATTGTTGGGATCATCATGCGTAATGCATGTACTCGAAGTGGTCATACTAAGGCACTTAACTAGGAGGAAAGGGTTGAGAAAGCTAATTTAGCCTAAGTGCAATGAGTAGCCGATTCCTTAATTATCCGTACACATCCTTAAATGCTTGTAATCAAGTCATACTCATTCTGCATTTCTAGCCTAAGTGCAATGAGCATTCGTTCCTTGATTATCCGTACACATCCTTAAATGCTCGTAATCAAGTTGTACTCATTCTGCATTACTAAGAGAGAAAGTAATAAATAACATTAAATAAAATCCTGTTCCATACACTACAAGGTTTATCTAGGAAGTTCATCTTTATTGCCGTACACAACTTGTGTTCAGGTACAATGTTGCTCGAATAAAGATCCGTTCACTTTAGGACTCCTACTGCGGGCACATGGAAAATATTCTATCTCTGGAGTGATCAATCTGCCAAAGTTTCCCTACTGTTTAGCCTAGGATGAAGAAACAAGGGAGAGCCACCTCTTATTTATAGATATGACAACGGCCGCAATATCGCATACGCGATATCACGGCCTATGCAAATCGCGTCTCATCATATGGTTTACACATATTAAAGGATAGATATTTAGAGTATTCAAAAATATATATAAGATTATAGTATTTGACCATAGTGAAATACTTTCAAGACTATAGTATAACACCCATCTTATGATCCTAAGAGAAATGCACATTGCTAAAGAAGCTGTGTTGAGATACATGGTATTAGAAAAATATACCTTTAGGATTATGGTATTTCAACCATAGCACTATCCCTATAGGGGAATTGGATTCTATAGATAACGTGGGGGTGGAGAATGGTGTCACAACTTGAAACAGTTGAAACAAAGGTACACCCTAAGAGATAATCCACATAGAACTTTATAACTTAGTATTGCCTATTGAAATTGAACCCATGACTTACTGTTTTCAAATCAAGAGTCTTACTACTAGGCTAACACCTCATTGTTCATTCTATAGGTATATATAACTTGGCATTACCTACCAAAATCAAACCTATGACTTTAAACTTTCTATAAATAATTAAGGTTGCCTATGATGCTCTTTATAGTACTAAATCTCTCTTAAAAATAATTTCACAACCTTTAATATTTAATGAATAGCATGATCCTAATAATGTGTATCGAGGCACATAACAAGGACATAATGTTTCAGCCATAATTAATTTTGATGGTATAAAAAAGCACAGTAGGATTATGAATGTATTGGCTAGCCACAAGGCCATGAAAGGTAGCTATTAAGGCATTGAAAAAAATGCATGGCCATAAATAAGCATGCTGTGAATAGCAGCTCTTAAAGCGTGGATGACAAGGTTGAACATTTCTCATCTTTCGAAAATGTATGTATACATTTTACAAGAAAATTTGGACAATTTTACTTCTAAATAAGCCATTTTCCATATAGGTTGTCTGATCCTGCATAATGTAGATAAGGTTGCTGCTACGTCATCTCCTATACCGATCCGCATCTTCAACAGTCGTTACCATAACAGACAGAAAATACCAAACTTGGTCAGACTGGTGATAGCAAATATAAAATAACATATTTCTTCTCATATGGTGGGCACCGGATATGGAAAAACTAATTCAAATTACTACCTGCAGCTCGAATGCTTTAGTGTCTGCTCTCATATTCCAAAGAATTGGAAAAGAGCAATCAATCCGTAACAGAGGTGGATGATGCATAGACGAAAGAAACTAAAAACACGAAATTAATTTGGAGGAAGACAAGCAGGAAATGAAAACGAAAGAAATTAAAAACATTTTTTTAAAAATGCACGTCAACCAGAATCACGACGTTTTTTAAAGGTGAAACTCATTCAAAGGAACAAGGTGCTGGTTGTCAATTCAGAATTATTTACATATCATCCCACCATATCTTCTTAAATTTCGTTTATTTAATGAATTAGACAGTTTGGTCATTTCAAAAAAAATGTAGACATAACGATATCTATGGATGACCTGGTCAAGAAGCATGAATTTAGAAGGATGCAGTGAATCATGTTCTTGCCATGGACATCATCCTACCGTGAAAGAATCAAGATATTGTATTTAATAAAAGTATTAGTTCAAGCGCTATCTCATTTACATAAAAAATTTATCTTTGAACAATAAGTAACAGAGAATTTTTCTCCATTTATTACTTTTAAGTAAAAACCTTAGCAATAATATCTCATGTTCCTGTGTTAATTTAACTTGAAACTTCAGAAAAATGAAGGTTAATGTTGAAAAAATAAAAATGCTAATTTATGAAACTAATAAGAAAGATTCACTTTCTAGCTAAATAATAAAAGACTTTAGATTGTGAATAAATATAAACACTTGGGAATATGATGCACTCAAAATTATAAATGGAAGCATTGTATATCATAGTGAGTTGTTGGAAGCTTTCTATACAATGAAGAACAAATACATCAATAACGATATTTAGACTTAAACAATTTGAAAATATCTTTTTAAAATAATTATACAAACTATAGTGCTTTATGGGTGTATGACAAGGGGGGTCCAAGTCTTGATCAAGAATAGTGAAAGAAAATTAAAAAATTTAAAAATAATTCTTATTGGATGAATTCAAGATGAAAAATCAAGTCCCACATGCAATAATTTTATTATAAGCTAATTTGTTGCCATTTGAAGCTTACGCAATGTATCGATTCTTAACTTTCTACTCAAGTAATAAAAATAATAATAAGATCTCAAGAGAGATCAATCCAAAATCCAAATAACAAAGGTGGTTACATAAAGGACAAGTGTGGAGGTGTTGGAACCCAAGACAAGTGAAATATAGGTACATCCCAAGATATATACCCCAACTAGAACCTCATATAACTCAACATTACCCACCGAAATCCAACTCATGACCTAGAGCTTCCAAATCAAGTGTTTTACCACTAGGCTCATACCTTATTGTTATAAAGGACAAGTATGGCTACAAACATGGGTTATTGATAATATTGATAGAATACTAAATTCAAAACAAACTTGGAAACTTAGTATAGAAAAATTTTTAGAGAGATGACAAAATAAGGCTCAAATACTAAATAAAAGCTTCAATTTTATTGGCAAAATCTTAAAGGTGGCAAACATGATAAAATAGAAAATCTACATGCAACAATTCCAGTGTCCATGAGAACACTAATTAGTAGAGTAATAATAGGATCATACCATCTCTGAGTTGAGACTAGAAGATAGAAAAATAAGTAGCATGAAGATAGAATATTTTAATTGTGTTTACTGCAAGTGGTACAAAATGAGCAACATGTATTGTTAGAATGCTACAGAATCGATTTCTTTAAAAGAAAATGATAAATCTCTTATCAATCTTTATATAAGCTCATCAACCTACTAATGTTAGTTCTAGGAAATTATATAGAAGACATGTTTAAGCTACAAGAATATTGGACATATCTATTGTACTCAAGATTTATTGCTACTAATATATTTTGTAGAAGTTAATTTGTCTAACAAATCGTTTGGATCTACATAAACATAAAAAAAATATCAGTATTAATATCACTATCCTAGCCTAGCCTAGCCTATGTATACTCTACACATGCCTAAAATACTTTATCAAATTAATCCTATGTTCTATTTGTAACCTAATCCTATATTCCATTTTTAATACATGGTAACTAATTCTAATCAACTTGTTAAAGTAAAATGATCTTATGAATTTATGACATTGTAATTAAATTTCTCTTTCCTATCTTGATCAAAAGGTAGTATGATCTAAAATGAGCATGAGTGATTACAACANGTACCACTTGCAGTAAACACAATTAAAATATTCTATCTTCATGCTACTTATTTTTCTATCTTCTAGTCTCANCTTTTTCTTCACATTGTGTCTACATGTATGAGTTATGTCTTTTATGTTTAAATTTAGGCATACATATGTAAGAGTAATTAGAAGTCATGGGTCCTAGGTGGATAGAAACTATGTTTCTTTGTGTTATGTTTATGTTTTAAAGCATAGGAACAAAACATGTCAAAGGTGAATAGAGGGGATTAATAGGCCTTCATGTGTAAGAATACTATTTTTTGGGATTAGGGGATGGGAAATGAGGGGGTTGGTGAAGGGGTAAAATTTAAAGTACATCATATGTTTAATACTGAGTCAAAAACACCAAAAATAATATGGACAGGAAAAAAATTTCCAAATTTAGGGATGTTATTCAAGTGTACATGCTTATAATTTATATTTTGAAAATCAAGAGAGGAAAATTAATTTTTAGTAGGGAGGATGGTCCTATCCTTAACAACATTTTCATCACTTTCAACATTTGTACTTGAACTTAGAATAGCAAAAGATTTAAGATAGCTATAGAAAGCTATGGAAACGTATTAACATTTGTAGAAAAACTACATACATGAGAAAATGATGGTACTTATTATGAATTACCATTATTTTATGACTTAAGGTTAACCTTACATCGAGAATCTTTACCATTGACTATAATGTACAACCCCTAATAACCACTCTCTAAAGATCAGTACAATTTTTTTTCTTTTCCAATCCTCTTAAAATATGATATTATACTTATACTAGCAACTAATAATGATGTTAGTCATAATGATGGTTTGATTACAAGGCCTACCTACCTCCATCCTTCATTAGAGTTAATAAGTTATTGATAGGATGAAACCTTGCCACTTTTCATAATCCTAAAGATTAATGCATCTATTGCATATCATCTATCTTTAGTAATACTATGATATCTTAAAAACTAGAAATTTTTAGGGTGATTGCTAATACTTTGCATCACTTATGAAGCTATAAAACATCAAATATTTATGTGCCTTACTTGTTTCAATTTTCATTTTACAAGAAACACCAACATATGTGGATGGATGTACTTCTAGTTCTCCACTATGATTTCATCATACAAGATCATTTAATCTATGATAGGCTTCAAACAATGATTTGGAATAAAAAATATAGGTTTTAACAACTTTGCCTATGCAATGTGGCATTGCATTCTGATGAATGGCAAGGTATCCCTACACTCAACCATACAAATACGAGCGTTCACACATGATCTGGTCGAACTCCGTAGAAGAACTAGTTGTGGTATCTAGATAGTTATTCGTTGATCGCAGTTCACTGTCTTCCCACCTAGACTAGTATTTGCTTTGTCACGTATGGTTTAGTCCAGAGTGAGTTGTATGATGTGGTCCTAAACTAGTGCTACTCCTAAAGGAAATGGAAAATAATTTTAATTAAACTAAGAGGGAATGGGTGAAGAGAGTCTAAGCTAGCCTAAGTATGATGAGCATCCATCCTTAATCATCCGTACACATCTTGGACCTCATGTAATACCACTGGGATTACCAAGCGCATGTCATAGGTACGCTATTGGGATACCAAGTAGTCACACTTACATGCTCATGATTAAGTCGTACTCATTCTGTGTTTACTAACAAGGATAGGAGAGGAAGGTAAAGAGAGATTAAGTAAGAAAGCAATAAATAACAGTTAAAAGTAAGTGAATGCTGCAATGATGAAGTAATCTCGATCTTTATTGCTAGTCATGTGCATGTCTAAGTATGTCACACTCGAATAAAGGTTCCATATAATTACAATCATCACACTGCGGGCATGCACTAGGGAAAGGGTTGAGAGGAAAAAATGACAAAAAGATCCTACTCTAATACTAACTTCTGATCACTTTCCTGTGTGCCCAATTATGTATTTATAGGCTCACACAGGAATCATGATATCGTGTATCTAATATTGCTAGCTAGGCCGCGATATCATGTAGCTGATATCAAGGGTCTGATATCGGGGGTCTGATATTGGGACTCATTAGATATCAAGGATCCAATAATAGGTGTCTAATAATAGGGGTCTAATCTCAGCACCTGGTTAACAAGGGTTTTCTATTAGCACTTGGTTAACAACTATTCGATATCAGCACTTAACAAACCACAATTCATCATACCCCCATGACTAAATAACAACTCATCCTCGAGTCAAAGAAAGTGATGAACAAGCTCAATTGATTACATGGTGGATAGGTATGGGATTATTGACTAACTAGAAATTTATTCATGCCGTAGTGGAGAATTGAATATGACAAAATTGGGACACAAACACAAAATTACAAAATTTATTGGAACTCATGTGGTTCCTAGTGGCGATGGCTCCTCCATGGATGCCTTTCCTTTGTCCTGTGCTTCAAACTTCTAAGATTGATACTGTTGAATAAGCACTTGACGTTTCTTCTCTTCTATCTGAGGATTATGAGTCGTCCATGGTGATGTTCCAATGTTTTATGGAGTCAACACTTTCCATGAACACGATAGCTGGGGGAACACTTGATTAACCTTGACATGTCATGCCACAAATAGTCATCATTCCTCTTCATAGGCTTGGGCCTTAACCTCTCCACCTTTTGCTTGGCTAGATTGTGCGGTGACAGGAGGTCCTTAATGGATGCTAAATGATTGTTCGTCCTACTCTGCATGTTCTGCATGAGGTCCTTGGTCTTTGCCTCCCCCTAGGTGTTCAGTTGCACCTTGAGAAGGTTCTCCTTGTTTTCCTCTTTTAGGGGCCATCTATAATCACACAAAGATCAATTATTAGTAAGGTTATTGAAAGAAGTTCAATTATTTCATACCTTACTCATTGCCTTTAATAAATGTTGAATTCTTTCCTTAGTGTGATTTTAGAGTTAGAAATTTTTTTTTCAAGGAAGTTGCCCTAAAAGTTTAATGTCAGACCTGATTTGTTTACGTGACACATAAAAGGACATGTAATGGTCTTGAGGAATGTTTGATAAAATGATGACAAAGGAAAGAATAGATTTGGCAATGAAGTGGTCGAAGGGTATAAAATGATGTGGTGGTGTGCAACAAGTACAAATTACAAAAGCCACACAAGTGGGTCCTCTCCAAAGTAGGTTCCAACCTATAATTCCCTTGCATAACCACACCTAAAAATGTCCATAGGTACTAGAAGGGTTAAATGTAATCTATACCGATGCAACAAAACACACACATGTTAGATACCACCACGATGAGGTATGAATTCTATGTTACACAAGTCACAAGTCACAAATACATGGATAGTGAGATGAGGTGAATTGTAGAAGGGATTGCAGAGATTGGGACATGAGGTAATTGACCTAGGGCACAATGAATTTTGAGTGTAGGACGTGATTAATGTGTCATTAGCCCATCACTCCAAAATCAAGAGCAAGTCCATTCCTACGATTAGTAACATCACATTTTTTCATCCAATGATGGACAACCATAAGAGCATCATGATATCAAGGTGTATGATCACTTGGCATTTTGTTCACAGGAGGAGTGATTGAAAATTTGTAGCACACTTGTCTTGATCTTTTTGTCGCTTTTTACTTGGCTACTTTGGCACACTTTTTTTTCTCTCTTTTCTTCTTTTTTTTTTCTGTGTAATCTAGAGAAGCCGCCTACCTTCAGGCATGGGTGCATGGCTTTTTAGTGGGACCCCCTAGAATAACACTGGTTTTTTTATTGAGTGCCTTTATTACTCTTACTTCCATTTTCATTAGATCTACAAGGATCTTAGTATAACTAGGCTGCATGATAACTCCTACAAATGTCACCAAAGAGAATCCACAAGTCCCCTTGATGTCACACCCTAGCCATTCCCTCTTGGTCCATCCTTCTTCACTCTAGGTATAATGAGCACAAAATTACTTTAACTTTTAATGTTGTCAAGAATATCATCGTACCCAGAGTAGAACCTCTTATTAATAGAATGGTTGGGTGGATGTGATGGGCTCGTTGTCCAAGTAATTAGTCACCTGAGACTTCATAGCACAGAACAACACCTCCACCAACTAGTCACATGAGTGTTTTATTCATAGATGAGATTACTCATAAAAAGATAAAAAGGAAAAAAAATAAAAAGATAAAACAATGAATAAAAAGATAAAACAACAAATTGAAAGATGAAAAATTGTAAAACAGAGAATTGTAAAATTAAAGAAAAGAAAAAAACATTTATTAATTCTGTTTGTTAGAATGGAGGATATCCCCCATAACTAAACTTCTGATCATAGCGAGAATTAATAAATGGAAGGGTTGGATCCATGCATTTCAGAAATATTGGGACCTGGTCATATCCAAACCACTAGGTGTCTTTTGATGTCATGGTTGGAATGTATCCAAATTAGGGTGCACACACTGTATTAAAGTTGACATAGTGGGGCAAGTTAGAAGATGAGGTTAATTGATAAGGAGTTGACCCACTATGGCACCCATGACTATAAGATGGTATGCAAGGATTGGTATGTCTCCCTACGTGGCTATATTCATTAGGCCCCATAGTTTTTGGAGTTTTGATTGGTGGCTTTGATAAGGTAACACAAGACGTTGGGTTCGAGGAAAAAGATGCACCACAATGTTGGACTTGTGCTGAGTTGGAAAATGTAGTGGTCTTGAAACTGTGCTACCCCTTCCTACAGTCATGTCTAAAGAAGGGATGCCTTCGATGTTGTGGAGGGTTTCCATTGCTTTTGACAATAGAAGCACAAGTAACATTCATGGGTTGATGCTATGGTGCAAATCCCTTGGGTACAGTCGGTGGCAATGTAGAAGGAGGTGAAGGATAAGAATGTTGAAATTGAGGAGAAGTGTAAGGTACCCAAGGTGGTGGTCCTGTTAGCGAGGATATGGGTTGATGGTATTGAGGAGAATGATAATAATGTGGTGAGATAGAGGATGTTGACCCGGTTGGGGAAATAAGATGTTGGACTTGATAAGCAGTTGGGTTCGGATGATAGAAAGGGTGTAACCAGTTTAGGGGTGGCTTCCCCCATGACTAGGATTTTTTCCACTATGATTGAACACAATATTTTTGTATGAACTCTAGATGTAACATTCTTCCCCAATGTTCATGTAAATGTGACAAAATTGTTCATTAACCTTTGGGGTGATCGTACAAGAAAATGTTACATTGATATGTATGATTGGCAGTTAAGTTCTTATTCTCTTCTACCCTTCTTTCCGATTGTCTAGTGGTATTTTTTCCTATCTCTTGGTTCTTCATGACTCTACCTCCAATAATATTGGCATATTCTCCACATTTTTCATGTATCCACTCCATCATCTTATTGATCTTTGCCTCAATTTTGTCTAGTGATTGTAATATTGGCAAACATGGTTCCACCTCCTTGAGGTGAGCTGATTTTTCCTCTTCCTGAATATGGACCTTTGTTAGGTTGAGATTTTGGTCCCATTGAGATTTTTCAACATTCTCCCATTTAGCCATTTCTCCTTCTACTTTTTCTAGGTGCTTAATAAGCTCTTGGATTTGATGGGTTCATAGTTCATATAGTTGACCTAGGGCATACATCCCTAAGGTTTCCCTTGTTTCATTACGAAGCCCATCTATGATATGGTACATTAGCCTCTCTTTGAAGAACCCATGGCCTAGGTAGTTGTTTAACAATGCATAATATCTTTCTAAGGCCATGTCTAAGGGTTCATGTTGTGCTTGTTTCCATTCTTGGATTTGTCTCCTCAAGGCTGACACTATTGCATAGACTTGATATCTTTCATTGAAGAGTTCTACCATTGTCAACCAACATCAAATTGATTTTGGTCTTAAGGACCTGTACCATACTTTTTCTTGGCCAATGAATGTCATAGGAAAGAGCTTAAGGTTTTTCCATCCATTATCAATATTGTTCCATACACAAGCATCATGGAAGGATTGTATATGATGTTGCGGATCTAAATCATAACCTCCTGAAAATTTGAAAAAGTTATTGAAATCAAGCTTGGGTAGACAGCTTTCCTTATGATGCCTGCGGGATATTCAAACAGCCTCTTGTATATGCATTAGGCTCTTAGTGGCCAACAGGGGCTCATCATCACTAGGTAGGTTATGATTTTGAGAGTTGGTATGATGTTGTCTTTATTCATGTTGGCTTTTCTGACTTTACCCATGGGCTTGATTTTTATTTCTATGTCGACCCCTTAAAAGATGGTCATCTGTGTCATGACCTAATGTTGAAGGAGCAGAGGAAGAACTAGAAGACTTGTCATGACTTTTGTAGGTCTTCCAATCATCCCTGGATAAATCCTTGTTAACTATTGAGAAGGTCCTAGGCCTTATGGGCCCCCTCATTCCATGGGATGCCCCATCTTCACTAGGGGTGTCTGAGTTGGATGACAAAATTCCTTGAGTATCATTGGGGTGTCTATGAACAAATAAAACTGCTACATAAGATTGAGAACTCCAAGCTTCTTCATTGGTTCCCAAATGAATTACCTCGCTAGATGTTGCGTTATCACTATCTTGTGAAAGAGACATTGTTTTGAATTGTGTGTGACTTAATTGAATTTAATTTCCTTGTCGGAAAGATATATTATTGCTACTTTGTTACAACAATCTTATATGGTATAACTAATCTAAATAACTAGCATCGTCCCCAGCAATGGTGCTAATGATGAGTGGCAAGGTACCTCTACACTCAACCATACGAATACAAGTGTTCACACATGATCCGATCGAACTTTACAAACAAAGTAGTTATGGTATCTAGATAGTTATTCGTTGATCACAATTCACTGTCTTCCCAACTGGACTAGTATTTTCTTTGTCACATATGGTTTAGTCCAAAGTGAGGTGTATGATGTGGACCAAAACTAGTGCTACTCCTAAAGGCAGTGGAAAATAACTTTAATTAAGCTAAGAGGGAATGGGTGAAGAGATTCTAAGCTAGCCTAAGAGCGATGAGAATCCATCCTTAATCATTCGTACACATCTGGGACCTCATGTACTACCACTGGGATTACCAAGCGCATGTCCTAGATACACTACTAGGATACCAAGTAGTCACACTTAAATGCTCATGATTAAGTCATACTCATTTTACATTTACTAACAAGGATAGGAGAGGAAGGTAAAGAGATATTAAGTAAGAAAGTAATAAATGACAGTTAAAACTAAGTGAATGCTATAATGATGAAGTAATCTCGATCTTTATTTCTAGTCATGTGTGTGTCCAAGTACATCACACTTGAATAAAGGTTCCATACAATTACAATCATTACATTGTGGGCATGCACTAGGAAAATGGTTGAGAGGAAAAACTGACAAAAATATCCTACTCTAATATTAACTTCCTATCACTTTCCTATGTGCCCAATTGTGTATCTATAGGCTCACACAAGAGCCACGATATCATGTATCTGATATCGCTAGCCAAGCCATAATATTGCGTACTTGATATTGAGAGTTTGATATCAGGGGTTAGATGTTGGGACTCATTAGATATTAGGGGTCCAATAACATGGGTCTAATATCAACATCTGGTTAACAAGGGTCCGATATCAGCACCTAGTTAACAAGGGTATGATATCAGCACCTAACAAACCATGATTCATCACATTTCCACATTAAGTGCTATCCAACTTGAAGAATATAGTCACCTTCCAGCCAAGAGTTAAGTTATTTTTAAGTTCTAACCTACACAAATAAGGCTTATCTCAACTATTATTTTAGACTACACTTTGATATACCCCTAAGATATGTGACTAAGGATCATATGTGAGGTGGGTACATACTTATGAATGGCAACTACATCATTGAAACCTTCAAGTATTATGCAACTCAACCCCCTTAAGTCCAATGACTCAAGCTATTAAGTTGAAGTAAGCATATGTACAGGTAGGATTGGATAGTAATGTTCATCTTCACATCTAGGGTAGGGTATAAATAAAATTAATAAATAATATTTAAGATTTGTTTATGAATATATTATTATTAAAATGATTAATTATCCCTAAAAATACATGTTTCATACATTGCACACCAATCAAATACATCTAACACCTAATTACTAACTATGAGTTTAGGTGAATTACATACCTACAATCGAAAAGGGATTCTAATCATAATTCATGTGGGTTAATTTTTATAGAAGCATATTGAAGCAAAATTAAATAAACAATATTTACTTTGCATGAAAGAAAATCTAACTATGAAAAAATGTACAAAATATTCATGTAATAAAGGACTTACTCCATGGAGACTTCCAGGCTTCCAAGATGCAATATTCCTATCATACAAATGAAAGAAGTAACTATGCATCTTAAGTATGTTTTAAATGTCATTTAAGAACTAGCTTATATCATACAATGGAGAGAGTTACAATAGTTATGATTTTTTTTCATGGGACAATTAGTGATGAGTGGCGAGGTACCCCCTACACTCAACCATACAAATACGAGCGTTTCACACATGATCCGGTCGAACTCCATAGACGGGCTAGTTGTGGTATCTAGACAATTACTCGTAGATCACAGTTCGCTATCTTCCCACTTGGACTAGTATTAACTTTTTCACATATGGTTTAGTCTAGAGTGAGGTGTATGATGTGTTTCTACACTAATGCTACTCTTGGGTATGATGGGAAATAATATTAACTAAGCTAGGAGAGAGAGGGTGAGAGAGAATCTAAACTAACCTAAGTGCAATGACCATCCATTCCTTAATCATCCATACACATCTTGGACCTCTTGTAAGACTAACACTAGGCTTACCAAATGCATGGCCTATGTACGCTACTGGGTTACCAAGTAGTCACACTTAAATGGTCATGATTAAGTCGTACTCATTCTGTGTTACTAGGAGATAAGGGTAGAGAGATATTAACTAAGAAAGTAGTAGATAACAATGACAATTAAATAAATAATTAAGCTAAGTGGATGATGTAATGATGAAGTAAGCTTGATCTTTATTTCTAGTCATGTTCATGTCCAAGTACATAACACTCGAATAAGGATGCCATACAATTACAATCATCACACTGTAGGCATGCACTCAGAGAAAAAAGGTTGAGAGGAAAAATTGACGTACTAAAAACTATTGAAACTTAATAACCAAAAAACTCCCTACCAAATCTACCTACCTCTTATTTATAGATGAGGAGACAAGATGCGATATCGTGTACATGATATCGAGTCTAGGCTGTGATATTGCATACGTGATATTGCATACACAATATCATGGGTGCGATATCGTAGCCAAAAATTCATGACTCATCATACCCCCACAACTAAATGAAAACTCATCCTTGAGTTAAAGTGAGAACAAGCTCCATTGATTACACAATGGATAGGTATGGGATTATTGACTTACGAGAATGGATTCATGATGCAATGTGGAATCAGAACAAAATTGAGAGACAACATGGAGAATGCAAAAGAAAATCCTATAGCTACAAAATTGGGTGGAACTCATGTAGTTCCTGGTGGTGGTGGCTTCTCTATGGGTGTCTTTCCCTTGTCTTGCACTCTAGGTCTTGGGATTTGATGGCTTTGAGGTATGGCCTAGAGTTTCTCCTCTTGTAAGGCCTTGAGTGCCTTGGTGTGTGCGTAAGTTTGCACTTGTGCCATAGAGGCATCCTAGTCAGCCTTCTCTTTTACTTCCACTACCCTTTTATTCTTTGTCAACAGTTTATTAAGTTGCTCAGTTCTGAAAGTGTCCAGCTGGTTCTAAGTAACCTTTGGCCCTATATTCAAGAGCTTTAATACTTCTAAAATGGCTTGAATAGAGAAATAAACAGTCACACCATAAATGTTAACCATGGTGCCTTCTTCTTTGTTGTGCCAAAATTGGTACATTTCCCCTAAGTACCAAGCATCGCTTTTAGAGAGGATAGGCCATAATGGGGATCCTTTAAGATGATCCCTAACAACCTCTGGAGAAAATTCTATGAAAGATCCAAAGTTTAATTCCACAATCACTGTAGTGAATATGGACCTTTCATGGATGGCCTGAACACAATCCTAGGGCAACGTGAGATGTCATCCTTGTTTAGACGTTGCAGCAGCTCCTCCTTCTACCTACCTTGATTGTACAGTAGCAGGGTCTTCTTGGTGGATACTAAATGATTTTTCCTCTTGCTCTGCATGTTGTCTAGCAGGAACTTGTCCTTCACCTCTCCTAGGTTATTTCATCCCACCTTGAGCAAGACATTCTTGTTGTCCACGTTTTGGGGCCATCTGCAATCACATGGGGCCAATCATTAGTAAGGTTGTTACCAAAGTTAGGTTATACCTTACTACTTGCCTTAATGAATTTGCTTTAGCTCTGTGTGACGTTAATTAAAATGTTCCTGAAAGATTATAATATTGAATCCTCTTTGCTTAGGTGGTTTCCAAATCTAGTTTCCTAGTATATCTAAGGAGATGAAATTTTTTTTGGCACATTTATCCTTAATTTTATAACTAATTACCCTTGATAATTTCCTTTGGGTGATGATGAATTTCAAAAAAATTATGCACTATTTAGGATGTACCCCTCCCCTAGGACTAAACTAAACCCTCGGGGTTCAAGTAGGTTCAAACGACATGAAAATCGAAGTACCAGAGGGCAAGTTATGGATATGAAATCAAGGGATGCGCAATCATGAGTCGTAAAGAGAAATTTGAAAAACTTCCCCAGTGTGAAAAGTTGCAAATGATGTTGATTAGCACAAGGGGGTTGCATATATATATATTTTTGGGATGTGATATCACGGCCTATCAATGTTAAGGCACTTTATAGAATGTACCAAATTTTTAATATTTTTCTAAAATTAAACAATGTAAACTAAGGACATCCAAACGAGTGTTAAAGGGTTCCAGTAATTCAACTAGTTCTGAAGGCATGAAAATTATGATGGTATGGAATTTATCAATAAGGACCTTGGATGATAAGGGAGAGAAAAAGGCTATGTGATGGTTCATAGGAACGTTTGAATCAGAGGGATAGTAATAAGGGAAAGAATATCGTTACCAATATGTTAAGGGTAATAGATGGTGTGTGGAAGATGTGTTAGGAGTGCAAATTACAAAAATTATGCAAGTGGGTCCTCCCCAAAGCAGATTCCAACCTATAATACCCTTGCATAACCACACTTAAAAGTGTCCATAGGCACTAGAAGGGTTAAATGTAATCCACACTAGTTCTACAAAACACACACATGTAAGTATTACCGGAATGAGGTAAGAATTCTATGCTACATAGGACACAAGCTACAATTACATGAACAACGAGATGAGACAGACTATAGAAGGGATAGTAGAGATTGGAACATGAGGTAACTGACCTAGGGCACAATGAATCCTACATGTAAAGCATGATTAATGTGTCATTAACCCATCATTCCAAGATCAGGACCAAGTCCATTCCTCTTATTAGTGACACCGCATTGTTTCATCCCATGATGAGCAACTATGAGAGTACCATAACAACAAGGTGTACGATCACTTGGCATTTTGTTCAAAGGAGGAGTGATTTTTGCTTTGTGGCACTTTCTTTGTTCTTTTTTTTCGATTACTAAATTTAGAGAAGTCGCCAACCTTTAGGCATGGATGTATGTCTTTCCAATGGGACCCCCTAGAATAGCATTGGATTTTTGAGTGCCTTTTGATTACTCTTACTCCCATTTTGTGTTAGATCCACAAGGATCTTAGTACAACCACATTACGTGATAACTCTCACAGACGTCACCAAAGAGAATCCGCAAGTCCCCTTGATGTCACACCCTAATCATTCCCTCTTGATCCATCCCTCTTCATCCCGGGTACAATGAACACAAAATTAATTTTTAAGTTTCAAGAATGTCAAGAATATCATTGTACCCTCAAACAGAACCTCTTATTTGTAGAATGGATGAGTGGGTATAATGGGCTCACTATCCAAATGATCGATTACTTGAGACTTGATAACATAGAACACACCTCAACCAATGGGCCATATGAGTGTTTTATTCATAGATGAGATTACTTATAAAAAGATAAAAAGACAAAAAAGTAACAAAAAGAATATTGAAAAACTAGAAAACAAAAAGTTGTAAAATTAAAGAAAATGAAAAATATTTATTAATCTTGCTTGTTATAAAAATGGGGGATATCCCTCATAACTAAACGGTTGAGCATGGCAAGGATTAATAAATGAAAGATGAGGATCCTTGCATGTTGGAAATATCAAAAATTGGTCATACTTATCCCATTGGGGTTCACACACCTGATTATAGTAAGCATAGTGGGGCAATTTATAAGATGTGGTTCCCCAGTAAAGAGTTGACCCGCTATGATACTTGAGATCATAAGATGGTATGCAAGGATCAGGATGTCATCCTCCATGGTTGTATTCATTGGGCTGTATGGTTGTTGGAGTGTTAATTGGTGGCTCTGATGAGATGACATGAGGCATTTGGTTCGAGGAGAAGGATGCATCATAGTATTGGAATTGTGCTAAGTTGGAAAATGCAGTGGCCTCGGAACTGTGTTGTCCCTTCCTATTGTCATGTCTAAAGAAGGGATGCCTTTGATGTTAAGGAGGTCTCTCACTGCTGTTGGTAATAGTAGCACAAGTAACATTCATGGGTTGTTGCTGTGGTGCAGACACTTCAGGAATAGTTGGTGGCAATGTAAAAGGAGGAAAAGGATGAGAATGTTAAAATTTAGGAGAAGTGTGAGGTACACAAGGCGGTGGCTGTGTTGAGGACATGGGTTGATAGTACTGAGGAGAATGATAATATGGCAAGATAGAGTATGTTGACCCAGCTGGGGAAATAGGATGTTGGACTAGAGAAGCATTTGGATTTGGATGATATGAAGGGTGTCCCCAGTTTCGGGGTGGCTTCCCCCATGACTAGGATTGTTGGCCACTATGATTAAACACAATATCTCTGTACGAACTCTAGGTGTAACATGCTTTCTTAATGCTCATATAAATGTAACAAGATTGGGCATTAGCACTTCGGGTGATTGTACAGGCAAATGTTGCATTCATATGTATGATTGGAAATTGAGCTCTTATTTTCCTCATCCCTTCTTTCCAATTTTCTAATGATATTTTGTCCTGCTTCTCGGGTTTTTAAAACTCTATCTCCAAAAATATTGATATATTCCCCACACTTTTTATGCATCCATTCCAGCATCTTATTGATCTTTGCCTTGACTTCCTCTAATGATTGTTGTACTGGCAAAGATGGTTCTTCCTCATTGAGATAGGTTGATTTCTCCTTTTTATGATTATGGACCTCTGTTAACTTGAGATTTTGGTCCCATTGATGTTTTTCAACATTCTCCCATCTAGCCATTTCTCCTTCTTCTTTTGCTACCCACTTAATAAGCTCTTGGAATTGATGGGTTTGTAGTTCATATAGTTGACCTTGGGCATACATCCCTAGGGTCTCTCTTGTTTCATCACGAAGCCCATAAATGATATGGTACATTAGCATTTCCTCAGAGAACTCATGGCCTGGATAGTTGTTTAATAGTGCATAATATCTTTCTAAGGCCATGTCCAAGGGTTCATGTTATGCTTGTTTCCACTCTTAGATTTGTTTCCTCAAGACTAAAACTATTGTGTAGGTTTGATATCTTTCATTAAAGAGTTCTACCATTATTGGCCAATGTTGAATTGAATTTGGTTTTAACAATCTATACCATACTTTTTCTTGGCCAACGAGTGTCATAGGAAAGAGCTTGAGTTTTTTCCAATTGTTATCAATGTTTTTCCATGCATAGGCATCATAGAAGGCTTGTAAATGTTGTTGCAGATCTAAGTCATAGCCTCTTGAGAAATTGGGAAAATTTTTTAAATTGATCCTACATAGGCAGCTCTCTTTACGATGCCTACGAGAGATTTGAATAGCCTCTTATATTTGTGTTAGGCTTGTAGTGGCCAATAGGGGTTCATCGTCATCGAGTAAGTTATGCTTTCATGCATTAGGACGATGCTACCTTCGTTTATGTTTATAACAAACCCCCACCTCAGATTATGTACTCCAATCTTCATTGTCATATAATTCATTGGTTCTCTAATGAATTGCCTCATTAGATGTGGCATTATCGTAGTCTTGTAGGAGAGGCATGATTGTGAAATTATGTGTGACTTTGTATGTGAATTTTTGTAATTATTTCTTCCTAAATGATATATCGTTAATTCCTATACAGCGACCTTGTATGATATAACTAATCTAGATAACTAGCACTGTCCCCAACAATGGTGCCAATGATGAGTGGCAAGGTACCCCTACACTCAACCATATGAATACGAGCATTTCACGCACAATCTAGTTGAACTCCGCAGACGGGCTAGTTGTGGTATCTAGACAGTTACTCATAGATCGCAATTCACTGTCTTCCCACCTGGATTAGTATTAGCTTTGTCACATATGGTTTAGTCTAGAGTGAGGTGTATGATGTGTTCCTACACTAATGCTACTCTTGGGTATGATGGGAAATAATATTAACTAAGCTAGGAGAGAGAGGGTGAGAGAGAATCTAAACTAACCTAAGTGTGATGACCATCCATTCCTTAATCATCTGTACACATCTTGGACCTTGTGTACGACTACCACTAGGCTTACCAAACACATGGCCTAGGTACACTACTGGGTTACCAAGTACTCACACTTAAATGCTCATGATTAAGTCGTACTCATTCTGTGTTACTAGGAGATAAGGATAGAGAGATATTAACTAAGAAAGTAGTAGATAACAATGACAATTAAATAAATAATTAAGCTAAGTGGATGATACAATGATGAAGTAATCTCGATATTTATTGCTAATCATGTACATGTCCAAGTACGTCACACTCAAATAAGGATGTCATACAATTACAATCATCACACTATGGGCATGCACTAGGAGAAAAAATGTTGAGAGGAAAAAATGACATACTAAAAACTATTGAAACTTAACAACCAAAAAACTCCCTACCAAATCTACCTACCTCCTATTTATATATGAGGAGACAAGCTGCGATATCGCGTCTAGGCTATGATATCATGTACGTGATATCATGGGTGCGATATCGCAGCCAACAATATGACTCATCAATTAACCAATGTTTTCCTCCATTTTCAAGCATCCCAAATTGGGTAAACAAAGTCTAAAAGTAGGATCTGAATTTTTAGCAATCAAATATATGTTTAGGGAAGATAGAAGGTTTGAAATTAAATATAAAATTATAATTC
>MNCI01009457.1:273255-297317 GCA_015680685.1 Gnetum montanum
GGGGGGGTGGAAGATATAATATTTGGAAATAAATCACTAGCTATAATAATAATAATAATAATAACAATAACAACCCTTTTTTAATTTCTTAGGCTAAAATAGAAATCTCTAAATTCCTTTTTCTTAAAAAAGAGAAACCAAGCTAGATTCTATGTTTGATGATTATCATTTCCATTTTTTACTATTATCTAAGAAATCAGAAAAATAGTAAACACTAGATAATAACAAAAAGAAAAAGAAAAAGAATTGTAGTCTCTATACTAGCATTGTTAAATAATCAAAATTCTGATTACATGAAGTAAAAAATAAACAAAATTCCATGTGCTCATGTCTAATATGGAAAGGAGAAACAATAATAAAATCTAATATGCACTAACCTTGAACACCATGATGGATTGACATGATTTCAAACTTTGAAATCTTCATTAATAAATTTTCAATATTTTCATGTTTTCACTTTAAGAGAAATGTAGGCTTGAATAAAGGACATTTAACAATGATTTGGGACATGACAAGTCTCTTAAAAATATCTCAAAACTAACCCCAAAATGATCAACAAACCAGAACATGTGCACTTAACAAAAGACACCAAAAATCCTCAATATGCATAGCTTTATTTCTAATTGTAAAATTAGTACTCAATGGACCCTTTGGCCATCAAGCTATGATACACCAAGTCTCTTCAATCTTACAACATCTTGTAGCCCACACAAGAAGAACATCAGGTTGGATGAAATGATAGGAGCTAACACCATCAAGCACCTCCAAGGACTAATCCCCTGTAATCCACACAAGAGATCACCAACCCAGGATAGAGTGGTGGGAGGCATTTCTTTTATAAAAAAATTGGTCATAAAAATATGAAATACCAAGTTCACATGAGACAAAGAAAATGCTAACTCATAAGCCCAAAACATGCATGTCAAAAATTAGATTCAAGACATATTAGAACTCCATGCATGACCCACAACTCACAAGAAATCCTACATGCCCTCATGAAATAATTCTCACTTGTCCAAACCAATACAATTTCAAACACCTCCTTAAAATTTTGGACAATGGTTTAAAATACACATCTTTAAAGTTGAACTTGACTAAGTTGGGAAGGGAGAAGAAACCTAAAATTCAATAGCTCAATAGCTCAAGAAATCATGTTGAAACTACAAGTCCAAGATGTTGCTAACATGCTCTTATAAAATCAAAGAAAACAATCCATTGATTCAGCCCAACAACACCAAAAAAATCAATCACAAAAGCCTCCAAAAATAGTAGCAAAATCAACCTCCTAAGAGCTTACCAAAACACTCAAAATAGCCTAAGAGATAGTTGCGAACAAGCAAGGAGTTGCCACTCTTCCTCTCCTCTCCTCAACTCCTTACCAATTGATGAATCATGTTTTGACATGTCCTGATATTGAATATCCAGTATCAGAGCCTTGAGATTAGATACTTGATGTTGAAGCCCAAGACGCGATGTCAAATATCTGATGGTATATGCGGACCTATAAATATAGCGCTTGGGCTAATATTTTTCATAAGTTTTTCATAGTTTTTTTCATAAATAGTGAAGCTCTTGCAATTTTTTTCTCTAGAGTTAGAATATTTTCTGAGTGCCTACAACAAGAGTCTAAGTGTGTATGGATCTTTGTACAAACACTGATGTACCTAAGCACTGTAATGTGATAGGAATAAAAATGAACCTTTTTGGCCATCCTTGTAGCACTAAGAATAGATTAATATTTCCTTGATGCATTTAATATTCATGCACTTTGTTTTCATGCACTTCACTTTAATGCACTTTAATTA
Organism: Gnetum montanum; assembly: GCA_015680685.1. Taxonomy (NCBI): domain Eukaryota; kingdom Viridiplantae; phylum Streptophyta; class Gnetopsida; order Gnetales; family Gnetaceae; genus Gnetum; species Gnetum montanum. Next base: position 275,061 of record MNCI01009457.1, read on the forward strand.
AGCTATTAATTTCTAGTTGTTAATGAACACAAGCACGACCACCTTGAGCATACATGTGGCACTTGGCAACCTAGAAACACTTAACGTTTGGTAGCCTAGCAACACTATACATGTTCAAGATGTGTCTAGAAAGTGGGAACATGTACTTGTGTTAGGCTAGCTAGGCAGTAGACGAATTAGACCTTAAATTACTCTACCTTTCATTCCTGTTGTAGGCAATTAAATTTATAAAACAAAAAATGATAAAAATCATGTACCTTAATTACAGTTAAACCATATCCTTGAGCTTCAAAAGTGTAGTTGGAAAGACAAAAAAATTTCTCAACATCCACTTCACTTCCTAAGGAATTAGTGCACTAAAGAACTACAGGTCCATAGAATTCAACTGAATTGTGCATGAATGCCTTAGTGATTTGTATGATTGGACATAGGGGTACCTCACCGCTCATCATTAGCACCATTGTCGAGGACCTTTTCATTGTTTCATGCACTATCTAGAACTTAGTAAAATTTATTTAAATCATTGAAGTGAACCTTAGAGTCATATCACATCTTAAGATTACTACAACAATTTTAAGTAGCACATTGCAATTTTTATCTCCTACCATAAAATGTCTTCTTCTCACAAGAGTGATTCTCCATCCAAGTCTGATGGAGAACATCTGATAGTGCCTCAATAATATTGAGTGGTATATGCTCATCGTAATGAGTATGTACCAAATTTCACCTTCATCCTACACTAGGATGAATAGTTGTAGTGGCGTGACATGGAGGGCAACATTGTGTTGCCACCTGATCAATCCATTCCTACAATGCTCCAAAAAATGCTTATACGATGGGATCTCTAGGAACTTTATGTTGAGTATGTTGTGCAAGATACTGATGTCAGGGATTATTGTCCCACTAATGCACAACATCTACAAGATCGAAAACTAGAACAATGTCATGAATCTATGAAGGGGAAAGGATTTAATGATTCTCTATTCCTGCTATACTAAAAAGATGGTGAAGAATCCTTCTCTGGGGGTTTTTCATAGTGAAATTCCTCTCTTTGAGTTTGATGAAGGAGGTCAAAACCAGAACCTGTAGTCCACAATTCACAATCCTAATTTTGATAAGAATTGATCTAATGAAAAAGAAGGATCCAAAGAGGTAAGTCAAGGTCGGGATGTAGACAAGAAAGAAAATTGTGATCATGGTCATGATCACCGAAGAGGTGGTAGCAAGCATCATGATGGTTCTAGCCCTTCTTTCTCTTCACCTTCATCATCATCATCTTCTTCTTCTAGCTTTGATCGTAACCATAGGGGGTGAAACCATGATGAAGGTGTCCAACGAGACCGAAATGATTGAAGGAGCCATCAAGAAAGGTAAGATCAAGGGTGTGGACATTTAAGAGAGGCACATCACCATGAACAAAGAGGTAGTAGAGGGCATTGTAGGCACCATAATCATGGCCTCGATGAGCCTTTGCTTGCTACTTGAAGTATAAAAAACATTGTATAGGTAGTACGAATTCCAACAAGGCATGTGAAGTATAGTCAGACCAAGAGGCTAGACATGACCAATATCCCTTACTTTGAAGGGGGATATAACTTGGATCCATAAAACCATCTCCAAGCTTTTCGAGATTCATGTGCCTTGCAAAATATAGAAAATGAGTGGCAAAAACTTAAGTTATTCCCAAGGACACTTATTAAAGAAGTAGAGAATTAGTATTGGTCCTTAAAACTAGAATCTATCAAATGATGGAGTACCGTGCTTGAATTGTTCAATGACAAATATCAAATGTACTCTAGAGTGTCTAACTTGAGGAGGCATATCCAAGGATGGAAACAAGGGACACATTAACCCTTGGATGCTACCATTCGCCAACACTATTCCTTAATGCACAGATGTCTAGGCCATGGTTACTCTCAATTGGATCAACTTTGCAACATTGTAGATGGGATTCGATCTAAAACAAGAAGAACCCTTGGCATCTATCCCAAGGGCAATTGTCAAAATCAAGTTCTTGTTAGATCCAAAGATTCATTGAGTGGATAGCTAAAGAGAAAGGTGAATTGAGAAAAAGATAAAGTGTAGAAGAGTATAATCACGATCCTTCCATTCATAAGAGGGAGGTTCAATTTTATGATATTGAGGAAGAATCAGCATTTGATGAGGTGGTAAATAGAAAAGCCTTTCTGCTTTAAAAATTTCAATCTAAAATTACAGCCAAGGTTGATCAATTATGGAACTCCATGGATAGTAGATTTTAAGCTATTATAAAAATTTCCAAAAAGTCCAAAAAATAAGGTAGTGATCATGAGTGCAAGGGGTGCAAGAAAGCTGAATGTGCCTATCAAAGGGGTAAGGGCAAGCTTGCTGCAATGGAAGAAGTTGTGAGAAGTGAATTAGATGATAATGGTGGGTGTGACATCTACTAGTATGAACATCCTAAGGGATGTTGCACTATAGTGTCACACTTATAGGAATCTAGGGGTGCATGCTTTGAATCCATGACTCATACAAAGGAAAACACCTAGAAAATTACCTTATCCTCAAGGCAATTCTAGGTAATTCTATTAGAAACAATAGTATTATCCAAGTGGAACTCCTCTACAACTATATGAGCAATATCGACAGTGTTAGCAACCATAGTCATAGGTGCTAGCTCAAGGCAGTAATATCCTTATAGACAACCTGATCCATATGGGTATTACATTCAGCAACCCCTATCTCCATGTGACTTCTCTAGTCACATTTTTACTTTCCAATCTCACTACCACCCTTCTAATAATTACCAAACACATTCTTCACATGCAAGAAGGGATACCACCTTTTACCCTTATCCTTCTCCTGTTCTTACACATCTTTCTCCTTCCTTAGCATAGCTACCACCTACTCCACCTATGCAAGGTGAACTTCCAACTCAACCATAATAACACAACACTACCAAGTCCATTAATCTACAACTGATTCATCAACTGAGTGGGTTAGATACTTGATCAAAGAAAATATCTTTCTTTCAACCATGTAGTTTGCCTAAGCCCTCAAATACACCTGCGGTTGACAACCCTATTCCTCCATCTTTCTTTCTCTTAAATTCCTTCGAGTCCCCTTCAAACCAAATACCACCCAAGATCCATACTATGATGCTTACTCACGCCGTATCTGATTGGATCTATGCTGGAAACCTCCTATGAAACTAGCTAATCTTATAAGTCCTTTGATTTATTTGTAGATTACTAGGAATGAACCATGTAAGGCTCTTCTTAATTCTGGTTCCAATGTCAACCTAATCTCTAATGAGATTTATACTACATGGAACCTACCTCCTTTCAAGAAGAGCAATATCAGATTAGAATTGGCAAACCAGTCCATCCTTGTTTCATTGGAACTAGTAGAAGACATTTTAACCACTGTCTATGGGTGGTCTTATTTTGTTGATTTCTTAGTGATCAAGGTAGAGAACTACAAATGGGACTTCCCAATCATCATGGGATGGACATGGCTAAGCATCGTTGATGCAAAAATGGACATTAAAGATCTCTTCCTAGAAATATCTAAAGAAAATGCATTTAGAAAGATCGAGAAGAAGCGAGTTTCATGCATCGTGTATAGTGATACAGGGTGTAATTGTGTGTAGAAACTCTAGTCAGTAAAATGAACATCCATCTCTACATGCAAGTAGTATGCACCAAAATTAAAAATTCAAAGGTTTCTGTACACAGTAGCCACAAAATAGGAGGGCACCCAATGGCTGACCATTAATTCTAAAAGTAGCATACTTTGCATGGAATGAACTAAGAGCGTGACATGCGCTTATGTCATAGGCATGGATGAACTAGAGCAAGTTCATCATCAAGTCTTTCATAATACAAATGATGATACCTATTTGGGAGAGCTGGAAATCCCTAAAAATTTCAAACAAGAGCCCCTTGAGCTAAAAAGGCTACCGGCCAGCATGGAGTATGTATTCTTAAAAATGGAAAGCCAATCATAATTAATGAAAATCTCACTCTAGAGCAAAAAAAAGATGTTGTTGAATGTATTTGAAAAATGATTAGCAACTTTTGCTTGGTCATATCTTGAACTCACAAGAATTGATCCTAGGATATGCCAGCATTGCATCTACATTGATCTGATTATGAAAATAAAGATGCAACCATAGTGGTAATTGAACTCCAAACTGAAGTAGATCATCAAAGAGGAAATTCAATAACTCCTCAAGGTGGGGTTCATTTATCCCATTGTGGATAGTGAGTGGGTTAGTCCACTAGTGATTGTGCCAAACAAAGGAGGCAAGTGGTGAGTCTACATCACTTTTTGATTGCTAAATATGGCAACATTCAAGGACCATTTTTCGTTGTCATTTGTTGATTAGGTGATAGATACAATATCTAGGCATTGCTACTATAGTTTTCTAGATAGTTATAGTGGCTATAACCAATTTCACATTGCACCAGAAGACCAAGCCAAGACAACATTCACAAGTCCTTGGGGGACTTTTACATATCACAAGATGTCATTTGGTCTATGCAATGTCCCTGCTACATTTNAACCGGTAGTAGCCAGTATGCCCAAGGAATGATCAAATATCTTTGACAGTTTATCGTTGGTGTGTTATTCCTTGGATGATTCTTTTTCTCATGGTTTACATCAATTCTTGCTTGTGATATTCTGTGTCCCAATATAATGCCTTCCTGGACCATTAGATGGCTCTTTTGCTAGTTTAGCTTAAGGTTTGTCTCAACACATCATTTTAATACTTGCTCAAGGTAGTCCAAGGCTTGCTCAAATATAGCTCCATAAGTGGAGAAGTCATCCATGAAGACTTCNCAAAGAAAGGTGTTGCATTTTTCTAGACCATGGAATGTGAATAAGCATTCCAATAGCTGAAAGTGAAACTTGTAGAAACTCCAATCCTACAAGCACCTGACTAGTCTAGACCATTTCATGTTATGATAGATGCATCAAATTATGCCTTGGGAGTTATACTTATGCAAATGTATGATAAGAAAAATCCATATTACATCCACTATGCTAGCCGAAACATTATGAGTGCACAATTGAACTACACCACTATAGAAAATGTACTGATGATAGTGGTGTTTGCTATAGAAAAGTTTAGGCATTATGTGCTTGGATACAAAGTGTTTGTGCACATAGATCATAACACCATTCGCTTTTTGATGAACAAGCCAACGGTGAGCCCTTGTGTCATACAATGGCTAGTGATGTTACAAGAATTCAATCTTATGATGGTAGATTAAAAGGGTATTGAGAATGCGATCATCGACCACTTATCTCAATTAAGATGGAACAACAAAGAGGAGGAGCATCCACTATGTGATCTGTTTCCTAACGAACTCCTCTTTGCTAGGGCTATAACTAAATAATTACCCAATAAGCCTAAATGGTATGATGGCATTCTCACCTATCTTCTCACTTAGGAGATGCCACAAGGGTTGGACCACTAGAAGAAACAATAGTTTTTTCACTAGGTAAAATGCTTCTTGGAGATCAATGGACACTTCTACAAGGTGTGCATCGATGGCCTAGTTCAATGGTGTGTCCTTGATTCTGATCAACTATACATTCTCCAAGATGCTCGTGAAGGTCCTTGTGGGGACCACTATGTTGGGAGACACACATCCATTAAAATCCTAATGGTAGGTTATTGTTGGCCAACAATCTTTAGAGATGCTCATCAATATGTCCACTCTTGTGAATGTTGCCAATGAGATGTTAGAATGACTACTTGAATGGAGGGACCTCAACAATGGATTAAACCACAAAAACCCTTTGACATCTAGGGCATTGATTTCATGGGTCCCATCACACCCATGTTAAATGAAAAGGCATACATCATAGTCACTATTAACTATTGTATGAAATGGGAATAAGCAACAACCGTCACCAATTGTATATCTTCTTCTACCACTCAGTTTATAAAGCAAAATTTTGTAAATAGGTTTGGTGTGCCATGTGCATGAATTTCTAATAATGGAACTCACTTTATAGGCACTACCTTTTGGAAGCTCATGCAATGCCTAGGGGTTAAACATAAACTCACAACATCCTACCATCCCCAAGCCAATGGTCAATCTGAGGTTACCAATAGGGAAATCACAAGGATTCTAACAAGAATTGTTAGCAAATATAAAAAAGACTAGAGCACGATACTCAATAATTCCCTTTCGGCCTATCGCTCAACATGGAAACTTCCTATAAGCTACTCTCCCTATGAGCTTATGTATGAAAAATTACCAAAACTTCCTATTCAATCTAAGCTTTATACATTCTCAACAACCTATAACCTTGACCTTGACTTGAGTCTACCACAAAAAGAAAGATTGATGCATCTCAACTTGCTAAACAAAAACTGATTGGTGGCCCTATCATCTAATGAGTTGTATAAGGCATACAACAAAAAATGCCATGACCTTAAAATCAGGAAAGTTAAATTTCAATCAAGAGATAAGGTTCTCTATTGGAACCCCACATAGGTACCTCAACAAACCAAGTTCCAAACATTATGGGAAGGACCTTATATAGTTTATGAAACTTTTCCTTCTAAGGTCATGATGATCTATAAACTTGAAATCCTAGACAAGAAGAAACTGCTCAACATACAACAAGTTAAACCTTTCCATGAGCATAAGCTAGCTAATACAACATATGCCTCATTAGATGGACAACCATGCTCAATGTTTTGAATTTCCTCCTTTCAACTTAGTCGTAGGGGAGATGGCCATCCATGTTAACCATATAAGAGGCTTCTCAGTTTTTCATATTTTTTTTTACACATTTTTGTTTTGTACATTATTAATTTTTCAAAATTTTTGTTTTACAACATCATTAATACATTTGCTATTTCGTGAATATTTTACATTTTCTTTTATTCTAGCATGATTTTTTAACTTTTTGTTAATAAGTACCAAACACAGTGATAATTCCTTGCTTGATGGTGGTGTATACTATTTTGTTATTTGATTGTTGATGTCTAGATTCTAGCTTTAAATTTTGTTATAGATAATTAGGACATGGTTTCTTTTTATGCAATAGGTTGTGAGTCCACAATATCCACCCATCCACAAACTCTATGGTTTTCCTTGTTCTGGAAATGTGTAGTCTCTTTTTCATTAATAAAACTTTAATGAACTTATGACTTTGGTAGTTTTTGAATCTAAGAAGGATTCAAAGGTTTGAACAAGGTGTGACTTTAAGGGGATTTGGTATTCATTGTGCCTTTCTACTTGCTGGGGTGCATGTGTGTTTTCATAGATTTCTTACTATTCCGTGTCAACCAATAAAAGGAAGTTGAATAAGTCTTTATATGGTGTGGTTCCCATTTCAAAAAAATGATGGGAATTCAAAGCATAACCCTTAGACATAATAAACAAATAAGTTTTTGCATGGTGTGGTTTCCATTTCAAAAATAAAAAAAATTATGAAAAATTCAAAGCACACCCCTTAGACAAAATAAACGAGCTACAAGCACTAGTTATGGGACTATGAAGACATGTTACCCATGCTTGAAGGTCCCCTCTAACTAAGGCCCTTCCTCACTTCCTACTTCTCTTTTCTTCTCTAATAAGGAATAGTGGTTATTTTGTGGAAGCACTCTTATGTCTCAGGGAGGTGGACTAGTCTTAGAATAGCAATGCAAAGTCATTAAATGTGGTTGGTTTTGGTCTGAACTAAGGATGGATCTTATCAAGTCATTTAACCATAAAATTCACAAGGGACTTCATGTGACCTTAATTAGGAACTCCATTCCCACACTCTCTCTAATCCATCTATGCTTTCCATGTCTCACCTGACTACTAGTTTCATGTTCTTATTTAATATCCTGGTTTGACATGTCAAAACTCTTAGGTAGTTTCTTTTAGGTTTTTGTACTTAACCTTTTGTAACCATTAATCATCCATGGGGTCCACGAACTTCTTGATCTGAAGTTATGCCAGGGCAATAAAAGGCCTGTGCCTTCTTTAGGAAGGATCCACTTACATATCTTTTGGTTGGATTAGTTAAGTTCTTTATCCTTAGAAACTCTTACAATCAAATCCTTTTGATCACCTCATCAGTGACATCCAATTGTATGCATCTTCACAACATTGTTTAGTGAACTTTCCTTTTTATTATTGTGAATTCTTAAACCTTCTTCAAGAATTTCATCTTATTTGAACTTTTTCAAATTTAATGGACCGCTTATCTATTTTACCCTTTTTGTCAGTCTTCTCACTAACACTACCAAAGGAATCAATCTACCACAATCACAACCTAGTCGAATGTAGCCACTAATGAGACAAGATACTTAACAGCCATGTGTTACACATTGCATACTAATTTTTGATTCTATTGTGATTGTATTGGAAAGCATGGACTAGAAGCAGGGCTATCTTCACCAAGGATAATGTAGCAGTACCACATGACAAGGATCGTTCATGATCATTGGATCTTCTCTCTTGCTCTTCAACTTCCAAGAGGAGTGGATGTTAGTTTTGTCCAGGGTGTTCTCTTCTCCTATCATGAACACCCAATTTTGTAAAAGATTGTATCTGTATACTCAGGCACTTAGAATTTATCTATTCCATCTGAGTCAGTTTGTATGTTAGTCAATAATCCCATACTTTTTCAATATTTTATACAGAACTTCTTTATCCTCTTCTTCACTTGAGGATGAGTTTTCATTCAATCACGAAGGTATGATAAATCATGTTTTGACATGCTCCGATATCATAGCCTTAACATCAAATACCCGATGTTGGAGCCTAGGATGCGATGTAAAATATCTGATATCACAGGGTATATGCTAGCCTATAAATATAGCACTTAGACTCATAGTTTTCATAAATTTTTCATAGTTTTTATCATAAATACTAAAGCTCTTGTAGTTTGTTTTCTCTAGAGTTAGAATATTTTTTGAGTGCCTATAGCAAGAGTCTGAGTGTGTACGGATCTTTGTTCAAACACTGATGTACCTAAGCATAGTAGTGTGGTAGGAATAAAAATGAACCTTTTTGATCATCCTTGTAGCACTAAGAATAGATGAATGTTTCCTTGATGCATTTAATATTCATGCACTTCACTTTAATGCACTTTAATTAAGCAATTAATTTCCAGCTATTAATGAACACAAACACAACCACCTCGAGCATACATGTAGCACTTGGTAACCCATAAACACTTAACATTTGGTAGCTCAACAACACTATACATGTTCAGGATGTGTTTGGAAAGTGGAAACGGGTACTTGTGTTAGGCTAGCTAGGCAGTAGACAAATTAGATCTTAAATTACTATACCTTTCATTCTTGTTGTAGGTGATTAAATTTATAAAACAAAAAATGATAAAAATCATGTACCTCAATTACACTTAAACCATATCCTTGAGCTTCACAAGTGTAGTTGGGAAGACAACAAACATTCTCAAAATCCATTTCACTTCCTAGAGAATTAGTGCACTGAAAAACTATAGGTCCACGGAATTTGGCCGAATTGTGTGTGAATGCCTTAGTGATTTGTAGGTTGGGCATAGGAATACCTCATTGCTCATCACCAATCCAACTAGCATAGAATCCCCTTCCTTGGCAAAAGTAAACATGAGAAAAAACATCCACTCTATTTATAGGATGGAGGAAACCCTAAGGCTTGGGTAAAGACTTGTGCATAAAATTTTATATAATGATCAAAGAATAGATAACCCATTCTTCAAAAGTCCTTTTTTTATTCATGGCATCATTGTTACTTGACTTGGATAAGTAAACTCTCATGAGGGAGTAAACATGTGAGATTGACAAAACTTAATAGAGTCACATGGCCCCTATTAAATGATTACTTTTTCCATTTATTTATCCATTAATATGAAGTGGACAATTAGCATATAAATAAAATAGATTTCATCATAAGCATGACATAGACCATACATCACCATCCCACATTGACTTTTTTATGGCCCTATATTTATGTCTTTTTTTAAGTTATTTTTTAATTTATATACTATGAGGGTTTCTAATTTATTTTTAGCCTTTTATTTATTAATGAATAGTAGGTACTCCCTACACCCAATCATACGAATTACTAGTATTCATGTGAAACCTAATTAAATCTAGATCATTAAGTATTGATCACAATTCACTATCTTTCCACTTGGACTAGCAGTAGCTTTGTCACGTATGGTTTAGTCCAAAGTGAGAGATATTATGGTTGTTATTTCAACTTTATGCTATTCCTAACAATAATAGAGATATCAATTATTTAAACTAATTAACAACAAAAAGATAAAGTCTAAACTAGCCTATGGGCGATGAGTGTCCATTCCTAGGTTGTTGTACACATCCTGAACCCATGTATCCACTACTAAGGTTACCAAGTGTTATGCTATAGGGTGAACCAAGCAATAACACTGTTGGCATTACCAAACACATATGTGTTTATGCTTAAAACTGGTCATGTTCATTTCATCAATTGATTAACATATGTAAAAATGTAAATATTAACTAAGTATATTAAGAGTAAATTGCATGGAAAGTAAATCTAATCTAAGTCCAAGTGCTACAATGAATAGGAATCAATCTCAATCTTATTGTCGTTCATGGAATGTATCCAAGTACATTGCCACTTGAATGAGACATTGTACAAGTGACCTGGATCTACCTTATAGGCACTCACTGAGTGTTCTCTAAGACTGCGAAATAGAACTGAAAGAGTATAGCAACAAAATGATCAAAAGATTTCCAATACATGGTAGGATCACACATATTTATAAGTACAAATAGACACTATGTCGATGGGTACGCATCAACATGTCAATGCATGCATTGACAGGAACAGGTCGATGAGGCTATGTCAATAGGAACGTGTCGACACAACTACGCTATTGCATCTACGACATCGTATATGTGATGTAGCATCTACAATGTAGTAGCCAACTAAGATGCACCAATAGGGATGCTACAATGCAAATGCGATGTAGCATCTACGACATAGCATCTATGATATCTTAGCCAACTGATGCTTCATCGCATCCCTATGACTCACTAAAAACTTGTCCTCAAGTTAACAAGATAGGATCGAGCTTTATTTACAAAAAAAAATGGGAAAGTATGGGATTATTGATTGACGCTAACTACTAACTAATTCTAAGTGTTGCATTATAAACTTTTAGTAGAGTGGATGCATTACAAAATGACAAAATGACAAAATGACTAGAAAAACATTAAAAATTACAAAATTTGCAAAGGTCTTCAAAAATCTGCTAAAGATTATTCTTCTTATTGCTACTAGTGGTGGTAGACTTCCAACCTTGATTGTTATGTTGATACTTCTTTAGTTATGTAGAACATTCTTGAAGGATGGATTGAAATTTCTTCTCATCATCTCATGGATCTAGCAATCATGTGATGTTTAAGCTATTATCCTATATGTGCTATGATTTGTCCATGGGCATATCCTCTTTTTTTTTCTCTCTTGGCTCTATTTTCATGCCTAGAAAAAGGCCTTCTTCCATAGGCATTTCTTTTAGCATCACCTGCAATCACCAAAGGATCAACATTAGTTTTGGTAAATCCTCCTTAATAATTAACACTTTTTGAATCCCTTAGTTTGCATTGAAGCACAAGGTGATGACAGCGTACTATGCCCAAGGCTATGAGGTAACTAAAATCATCAAGCTATTCACATTATTTTGATCAATTACTATTAGTTACCATGATGTTCGAAAATAGGATGTTAGAAAAAAATTCAAAAATTTTCAAAGTAGACATCCCTAGGCCCCATGACTAATGAACATAACTTTCGAAGCACACACGTTTTCAAACAATTAAAACCAAAGGTTTTGGAAATAGAAAAGTAGAAAAAAATTAATGAAACAGATGAGTAGTCCCAACATAAATTTAGAGAAACTGTCACTGATGTTTTAGAAGATTTGAAGGTTAGTTCAAAGCCATGATCAACAAGAGTTATGCAAGTGGGTCCTCCCCAAAGCAAGATACTACCATAATGCCCTTTCATAACCACTTCTATAGATGTCCATGAGCACCCAAGAAGTTAAATGTAGACCATGCCTTTGTTCCAAACAACATACAACTACCTTGGTTAGGATGTTGCACTATACTAAACAAAACCAAAAGGTGCATAATTACATTTAGTAGTGAGTTTAATAATGGAATGAGAAGAGATTGCAAATATTGGGATGCAAGGTGCTTTACCATGTCCACAATAGGTTCTTGTGTCAAATGTGATTAAACTGATTTACATACCTATTCATCCAAGTTTCAAACCAAGTCCATAGCACTAATAGTGACCTTGCATTGATGTGTTCCTTCTTGTCAATCATCATGAGTCTACTACCACCACAAAGAACAATCATCACTCCCAATAGAGACAAAGGAAGGAAGGACCTTAGTTAGAGGGGCACCTTTAGGCATGGGTAACATGTTTTTCCAGCCCCATAACCAATGTTTGTAGCTCTTTATTGTGTCTAAGGGGTGTGCTTTAAATTTCCATTATTGTGTTGTATTTTTTTCTGGTTTTTTTTTTTTGAATTTTTGGATGGGAACCATACCATGCAAAGACTTAGTTTCCTATTATTGGTGGACATATAAATGATGATACATTCCTAGAGGAGTCATAAACCACAAGGAAGTCAAGGAGAGAACCCAACAAATCCCCTTGAGGTCACACCCTTTCCATTTCCACTTGGTCTGTTCCTCTTTCTTTAAGACATAATGATTAGTAATTTATTTTAGTTACATGCAAGAAGAACCATATTTCTTTCGTGAAAAAGAACTTTTTTTCAAAGAACTAGATGAATGGATGAGAACGCATTACCTTACACAATTACTTACCTAATCATCTTGATAGCATAGCATAAAAACCCAACACATAGCGTTGAATTCTACATCATTACTAACAATATTATTAATAAAACCATAAAAGACATTCATAAAACATAAAGAAAATGACTCAAGAAAAGAGAAAAATATAAATAAAAGAAAAATATTAAGAAATGGAAAACATATGAAGAATTGGAAAATTTTGGAAGAAATAGAAAATTGATAAAAAATTATAAAACAAAAAAGGTAAAAAAAATACTTATTAGTTCTTGATTTAGGATGGAGAATCTCTTTCACAACTAAGTATAAAGGTAGGATAAGAGCTAATAAGTGGACTGGTTGGTTCCATACATCTTTTAAACAATTTTGCACTCTCATTTCCAAGCCACTAGGTGTCTTATGGTTTAGTGGCTACTGTGTAGGCACGTTTTTGCTCACACACTTGTTTCTAAACTTTATGATGGGTCAGTAGGTTTTGTATTAATATTTTGAACTTTCAGCTCACAATTGTACCCTTTATGAATATTAGTGATGCATGAAGATTTCTGTCTCTCCATAGTGATAGGTTCATCATTTCTATCTTGTGTTGAAGTGGTGATGTTTGTTGGCTTTTGTGAATGATCAGGAGTTTTGTGAGGATGGGTATTGCACTAGATCGACCTTGTGTGGGTTTCGATGCACCAATAGGTCTACAAGTTTTATGCTTGGATGAGAAAAATACCTTAAAGAAAGGACATTTCTAAGGTTGTGGTTGAGATCAACTGGCATTATCATTTCCGTGTATGTTCATGGTACACGTGTCATTCTTTCATTGATGTTATGGTGTTAAACCCTCTTATGTTGTTGGAAATGACATATGATGGAGGGAATTATGATAATATTGAGGATATGAAAAAGGATTAGAGGCATGAGATGGTGATCCCATAGAAGATGTTATGGGTTGATTATATTCAGGAGAGTGGTAGTAGTGATTTCAGGTAGGGGAAGTGAAACTAGTCGGAAAAATAGGTTGTTAAACATAATATCGATACGGTTCTAGCTAGTAATAAGGGTAGTGCTAGTTTGATGATGACCTCCTCCACAATTGTGGGTTTTTCCATTACAGTTAATAGTAATTTTGATGTTGATACTAAATCCCACTCGAATAGTATGGTTGGTTGTAGAATTGTCTATAACTATCTTGTGAGTAAAATAACTTCCTAGACATTTTCTTTTGTATGAACTTGGGGTTCAAAGAAAAAGACCCATACTCATGTGATGTAACATAACTGGCCAATAGTCCTTTGGATGGTCATATTGGTAGATGTCACATCCATCATCATCTTCTGTGGTAAAGTCTATAGCCTCTTCTCCTACAACTAGTTTTTTTTGTCAATAAATGCCCATACTTATTTCTTCGTTCTTTTTCCTCTTCTTGTTTTGGTCACTTGATTCTTTTTATATTACCCTCTCCTCTATGGTTCTCACGTAGGTTATAACTTTTTCATTCATCAAGTTTCACATCTTATCAATCCTTGCTTCAAGCTCAACGATAGACTTTTGTATTGACAAGGTTTATTGTGAAATCACCTTGTAAAGAGCTACCTCGTTTTCCTTATCATAGATATGGATCCTTTTCTTTTAAAGAGTTAGATACCAGTTATATTTCTCTACATTATCTCATTTACATAGCTCTCCTTCTTCTTTTGGAACATGCTTGATTAGCCTTTGTATCTAATGAGCTTTCAGTTTGCATAACTGACCTTGGGCATAAATCCAAAGGGTCTCCCTTGTTTCATTATGAAGCCCATCTATGATGTGGAAAAGTTTCTCTTTTTAAGAAAAATCATGGCCAAGACATCTATGTAGTAGCAAATAGTATCTATCTAAGGCCACATCCAAGGATTCTCAGGTTGAACACTCTCACATATGTTTGGTATTTTTTGTTGACAAGCTCCAACATTATGCACCATTAGTGGATTGAATCTGGTTCCAACAATCTATACCAAAATTTAGCTTTGTCTATGAGTGTCCTAGAAAAGAGCTTAAGCTTTTGCCACTTGCATTCAATGTTTTGCAAAGTGCACACATTATGGAAGGCTTGCAAATGATGTTATGGATCAAAATTATAGCCTCCCTTAAATTTAGGAATGTTCTTCATATCAAGCCATTTGATGTGACTATCCCTTTGATGCCTTTGGGGTAATTGAACTACCTCCCTAGTAGCCAACAAGGGTTCATTAGTATCAAACATAACATGGTAATAATCTCTATTTATATTTATGTAGTTGTGATGATCTTATTTATGATTACTTTGATGTCTTTGATCTTTCCCTTGCGCTCGATTTCTATCTCCACCATGACCCTTTAGTGGAGCTTTATCTCTATACCTGCGTTCATATTCATTAGAACTAGACATTGAAGAGGAAGAGGAAGATGGAAAACTAGGAGAATCGCCATGGCTCTTATATTTTCGTCCATGGTCCCTTGATCTATATTTTCTAAGCTTAAAGGAAGTTCTAGGCCTTGAGGTCCTCCTTGTTCTAGGACTTACTCCATCTCCTCTAGAATTGTTTGTACTAATTAAACATAGTCCTTGTGTGTAGTACAGGTCGAAATGAGCATATGAAACCCCTACTTAAGGTTATTCACCCCAATTCTCTTCAATATAAAACCTACTATTTCTCCTATGAATGTTTTCATCATATGATGCATTATTGATCCTATGTGAAGCAGGCATGTTTTTAATGTGACTTAAAATAAAATATTAATATTTTCTAAAAGATAAATCATTAATACTTTTACAACAATTTTTTATAATATAACTAATCTAGATAACTAGTACCATACCAGGTACTTACACTAATGATGAACGATAGGTACACCCTACTCCCAACCATACAAATTACGAGTGTTCACATGCAACCTAATTAAATTCCATGGATGGAACTAGTTTGGCATATAGATCATTAAGTATTAATCGTAGTTCATTGTCTTCCCACTTGGACTAGTGGTAGCTTTTTCACGTAGGTTTAGTCCAAAGTGAGGCATATGATGGTTGATGTTGTTTTGACTTTATGCTACTCCTAACAATAATAGAGAAATCAATTATTTAATCTAATTAACAATAGAAAGATAAAGTCTAAACTAGCCTACAGGCAATGAGAATTTATTTCTAGCTTTCCATACACATCTTGAACCCACGTATCCACTACTGAGATTACTAAGCATTATGCTATTCGATGAACCAAGTAATAATGCTACTGGGATTACTAAGCAAATACATGTTTATGCTTAAAACTAGTTGTGTTCATTCTGCCAATTGATTAATATACGTGAACACATAAATATTAACTAAGTACATTAAGAGTAAATAACATGGAAAGTAAATCTAATCTAAGTCAAAGTACTACAATGAATATGAATCAATCTTGATCTTATTACTGCTCATGGAATGTGTCCAATTACATTGCTACTCGAATAAGACATCATACAATTGACTCAAATCTACACTGCAAGCACTCACTAACTGGTCTCTAAGACTACGAAATAAAACTACAAGAGCCTAGCTACAAAATGACCAAAATATTACCAATACATAGTGGGAGCATGTGTATTTAATGGAAAAAATAGACACTGCATCGATAGGTATGCATAAATACATCAATGCATGGGTCAATGGGAATGCATCGATGCAGCTACAATATTGCATCTATGACATCGTAGATGCGATGTAACATCTACAATGTAGCAACCAATTGAGATGAACTAATAAGAATGCTACAACATAGATGTGATGTAGCAGCTACAACATAGCATCTACGATATCTCAACCAACTAATGCTTCAACATTTTTTTTCCACATTTCCTATAATTTATCTAGTAAAAAATCATTGATATTAAACTTTTTGTCCATCCAACATTTTATATATGTCAATTTGATCATAATGAGCATAAACATGCCATAACTATCATGCTATAAATTAATATTTTAATTGAATCAAGGAAAATATGGTCCCAATAGGTACTTTTAAATTGTTTAACATTAAATCTCAAAATCTAGGGCTCCAATTGACAAACTAATAGTAGATCCATACTTTAGGTGTAAAAAAATGGTTGGTTCACCAAATTTGAGTGTAATTTGACAACTTTTAATTTTGATGTATTTTAATTAATTAAATATTTAATAATTTAAAAATTCTTAACCAAAGGTCATAAATCTAAATCACATTAATTTTCTAGTATTATTGTAAAATAATGCTAGACTTTCCAATGCTCATTCATTCATTATATATATATACACACACACATATATATAAAAAACTTAAAATAATAAAAAAATTTAAACATAAATTAGAAATAATTAGTAATCTTATTTATGTCATCCAAACAAAGGTCATCATATTACTAAGAAGCATTAGGCATAACTACAAATATATATAAGCTTTAAAACAAATTAAAGTCTAAGTATTTAATAGAGCAATAAGGTCATATGTAGAAATGTGGGGCACCACATATAACATGCTTGTCAACATTAATTTTGATCTTTGAATTAACATTATTCTTGTTAAATAAGGATACTTTTGTTTAATAACCTATTATCCAAACTAATCAATACTTCCTAGAGTACAAGAAAAACATTCACAAAAGCTTATGTCTTTTGTAGTTTCTTTATTATCATTTAATCATTTTTATCGTTGATATTAACTTGATTTTTAATATCTTCATCTTTAGATCATTTCCTTTTCATAGCATTTGTTTACTTAACTAAAAGAATAAACATTAAACAAATGTCATTCACGAGGACAAAAGTTGCAAGAATTAGATAAATTATGATATGTAATTGGTTGAATAAAAGTATTCCCATCTACTTGCAATACTAATTCTTTTTATGGTTGGAAGATTGATTTCACAAAAAGAAATATCTATAAGAATCAAATGGTATAGAAATAGTTTCCCTATGCTTAGTGGGACTAAGAAGACTAAAAATTTGTTTCTTAGCTCTCTAAAAAATCAACGAAAATTTAAATAGCTTGACAAAACATTGATCTTTAGAATATTCTTTAGATTGAGCATCAATATCTGAAATCCACTCATGAATATTCAAAAATACATGCTTATGTATAAATGACTCTAGTTTAATAGATGGAAAAAATGGGAATAATACTTGGCATGAATAACTATGGTTTTTTTTTTTACATCACATCATTTAACAACAACACAAAACTTTGATTACAAGGTAGGTAACTCAAAACTTGAATGAATACATATTATGATATAAGATCAATAACCAATGACTCATAGACATCATTAGAAATAACAAAATTAGACATTCTATTTAGAACATCAATAGAACAAGGTATAACAAGTTTTTGCTTACTAGCTTGGAAATCTGCATTTTAAGAATAAATGAAAGTTCTTACATTGATAGAAAAACACATTTCAACATTAGTAAAATAAGCTAGGAGTAATTTAGAATTCCCATAATGAAAAGATAATTTTGAAAATTTTAATGTCACTAGAAAAACCTTAGCATAAGACATAGATGTAGGGAGAGTGGTAGAGGGAGATGGAGGGTTAATTAGGAAAAGAGAACTCATGTAGTTGAACCCATTTTGTTGGGACAAAACTATGATGATGAAGAATTATTATTCTATTTTAATTATATATTATATAATTATATTGCATTTTGATAACATGTTTAGTTAGGATCCTTTTTTCTAACCTAATACATATGGACTTGAAATGTGTTCTATCTTTCAATGTGTATTTCCTATTACATTCATTTATGTTTAGTATGCTTGATGTGTTTCAATAGGAAAGGCAAACTTGCAACTCATTACATTGAACTATTTAAGGTTNACGGCACGACGCGATATCGCATCGGCCGCGATATCGCGTACGCGATATCGCAGCCTAGTGTAAACGGTGTCTCATCACCCATCAATTAGGCCACATCGATGTAGCGTTTGCTACGTCTACGGGGCCCTATTGACACAATCCTATAGGAAAAACTATAGATACAGGCTCACATCCATGTGTATGGGACATCAAGTCATAGTAGTAGTCAAACTCTTGCAATTTTTACATTTAAAAGTTAGAACATTTTCCCGAGTGCCTGTAACATGAGTCATTGAGTGTACAGATCTTTATTCAAACATTGTTGTACCTAAGCATAACAATGTGTATAGTAATAAAGCCAAGCTTCTTGATAAACCTTACAACATTCTGGATAGTTTAAATGTTTTATTCATGCATTTAATTTTTTTAGTTATTTATTCAATGTTCCTTAGTAATTAAGCTAATTAAGTGATTAAGTGAGGTAAACTAAACAGATTAAATACATGAGTACAATTGGTTCGAGCGTAAACACATATTCATTCGATAATCCCAACAATGTTATTGCTTGGTGCATCCAGTAACGTAGTGCTTGGTAACCTAGTAGTGGGTACGTGGGTTTAAGACGTGTATGGAAAGTGGGACCATATGCTTATGTTAGGACTAGCTAGAGATTAGTTAAATAGTTAAATTAAATTATTTTTCAGTTTACTTCATCTCTCTCTTCAAGCACCAAAATCATAAAACATAAATTAATAAAAATCATATGCCTTGATTACACTTAACCATATCATTGTACTTCACAAGTGTAATTGGGAAGACAATGAATGACCATTAGGACAAAGCTCACTTCCTAGAAGGCTAGTGCACCAGAAACTAGAGAGTCCATAGAATTTGACCAAATCATGCATGAATGCTTCATGAGTCATATGGTTGGGCATAGGGGTACCTTCAACCGCTCATCACTGATGATAGTTATGTTGTTGATTGGACAAAGGTATAGCTTCAAGCTAATGCCTCATATGTGCAGCATCTCGTTAGGATCTTGAATTAGATGGAATAGGATTGTTCTCATGATGAAGGTTTTGTAGAGTGGTCATGGTTCTCAAGAGTCTATTTGGAAGCTTAAATCTATTTTACATTCTTCCCATCCTAAGATCTTGTATTTCCTATTACATTCATTTATGGGGAACATTGCACAATACAGGAGTTACATTTGTCACCCTCTTTCTATCACTATTAACCAATGTTCTGCTCTTGTGTCCAATTTTTTTTGAGGGGGGCACATTTCTCTTTGGATTCCACCATCTACCTTTCTAAAACAAAATTGCCTCATAAGGAACGTAACTTTCTCGCTTTGAACTGCCTACTATATTGAAGTTCTTCTTCAAAACAGAACTGCCTCACAGGGAACGTAGCTTTCTCACTTTGAACTACCTACTATACTGAAGTTCTTCTTCAAAATGGAACTACCTTACAAGATGGGCTTTTTTCATCAATTATTTTCCAAATTTCTCCCACTAGTATTTACACAATTTAAAAATTAAAGAGATGTAGGCATTGCTCAAGTTAAATATTTAACAAGATTTTATTGTATATGTAATAATCAACAAAATAAAGACTACTCAAACTCACATTTCCATTGTTTAGAATCTTAGACATTGCAAAAACAAATGAAAGCTATTTGATTCTAGATGCAGAAACCATATATGAAAAACCAATGAGTCATATGTACAACTTTGAAATGATGATTTGGAAAATGCCTTTGCAACAACAACGATATGTGAAACACCAATGAGTAATGTTTACAATTTGAAATGGTGATTTGGAAATGCTAACTTGCAACTCCAGTAGTTCCACTTACTTCTACCTTCTACTAAAATCTGTATATGAATGTTATTCTACCTATACATCAAGGGTAATAGCATAATTCACTAAGATTTGTACATCAAGGATAATAGCATAATTCACTAAAATCTGTACACTACACCTTTTATTTCAATAAAAATAATACATTTTCCTCTAAAGTTGTTTAATAGAATTTCATTATTCACTTCAAGACGTAGTCTACTTAGAAATCAATGCTTAATATTTCCTACCAGAATCAACCTATAACTTGGTATTTCCAAATTAATAGTCTTACCCCCTAGGTTAGCACTTTATTATTTTTAGAGGTAGTTTTCTATTCTATTATTATAACATTAACATATAGAACTTGACTTTAGGTGAGATTTGGTAAATTAATTTCTTTTCTAAAATTTAGAGTCAATTATAGAATATTTAATTTACTTGAATGGTTCAACATGTTTGGCTATATGGTGTTAACATTATTTAGTTAGCGAGAAGTTCTTAGTTTGAGTTATAAATGAGGCATTGATATACTCCTAAAATTCTTCTAAATTATTATGTTTGATTGACAAACTCGCTAATTGCTACATTGTGTATTCAAAGAGAACTGCATTTGATAGGATAATCTATTAAATGATTCTATATTACAATGGACATTATTCTAAGGCTTTTCATGAAAGAGCACCAATCATGATAAAACCCTTGCATGATTAAAATGCATTATAAGTTTAGCATCTAGAGTAAAGTTGTAATTTTAAATCGTGGTTAATTAAAAGGTACTACATGCAAGTTAGAGAAACCTAAGTGACTAGCCTAGCTTAACCATACCATAAATGCTTAAGGGTAGAAAGGACATGATGCATCCATGGTATCAAATAACAAATTGTAGATTTAGAGTTCACTAAAAATTAAATTCATGTGCATCCAAGATTTCCATTGTTTTCTTATCCAAGCTTTGCAAGTAAAGCTTGAACNCTTTTTTTTTTCTTTTTTCATTTTTTTTCCTTCTTTTTCTTGTTTTATGTTTTTATGCGTGGGGACCACACCATGCAAAGACTTCTTTATTTTTATTGTCTCAGCTTCCGATTATTGGGTTNGGTATACATGTATGCTTCTATGAATACATAGATTTCATTGACTTGTAATAAAAAAATTTTAATATTTTTTATTAACTTTTAGTTTTGCCAACTTAATAAGAGAAGACATAAGATAGGTTTAAAATCAAATGATAGGTTGGAAAAGGTAGGTCAAACCTAAAATAAGCTAACTATATGTATAGCCCAAGACATATAGCCAATAGAGTATATTTTAAAAATTAGGAGAATATAATAATACCTACAACCTCTTGTTTAACAAGGTAATGAGATTAGCCAAAGAGGAATACATATGTCTTTTAATGTATCATTTTGGCTATATGTCTTGGAACATGCTTATAGTCATATTATTTTAGGTTGTAACACTTCCTATATAATAAGCATAGGTTTATTTAAAGCATTAAAAATTTTCTCAATGTTAAAAAATAATTTGGTCACTTATAAAGTTATGAAGGGTTTTCAACATAAATTTAGGAG
Organism: Gnetum montanum; assembly: GCA_015680685.1. NCBI lineage: Eukaryota > Viridiplantae > Streptophyta > Gnetopsida > Gnetales > Gnetaceae > Gnetum > Gnetum montanum. The sequence continues at coordinate 297,123 of MNCI01009457.1, forward strand.
ATAATGTTCTTAATTCATATAATAAAATACCGTATAATTTGAAAAATACATAGTGAAGTAAATGGTATATATCATTAAAAGGGTTCATACAAAATTCAACAGTATGTTTAGCCAACATTAAAAATGCATTCTCTTTTATTGGAGCATATTTCCTTCTCCACATATATTCACCCCCACCCCCACCCCCCACCCACC
>MNCI01009457.1:298597-314771 GCA_015680685.1 Gnetum montanum
AGGAGAGCCATTATATGTCTTTGAAGGATAAGTGGTCGTAGGATGTCTGATATGTCTTAAGAGAAAATGAGGGTGGTGAACCTGCCTCAGGCAGTCACCCACACAACGATGTTCCTCCCCTTGACTTTGGCCAAGGGGTTGTGTATTATAACCTTCATTCCACTATTCATAACCCAGGTTCTAATACCCACAGGCACAAAGGATCTGAAAAAGGGATACAAACTCATGATAAAGATGGACATTCTGATCACAATCACGATCAAGGCAAAGACTTCAAAAGAGAAGGTAGCAGACATCGTCATGGTGATGGTTCTCTTTCTTCTTCACCTTCATCATCTCCTTCACCTTCTCCTTCATTATTTGGACGTGGTCATAAAGAAAAAGATCATGGAGATAAAGGTAGACAAACTGGAAGTCATAGACGAAACAACCAGGAAAGGGGACGAGGGCACTCTAGAGAGTCATAACATAGAAGAAGGAAGAGTAGGAAACAACGTAGGCATCATAGATGCCATGGATGAGATGATCACGATGAACCCCTCCTCACTAGTTGAAGTATGTTGGACATAACTGTGGCTATTAGAATTCCAACAAGGCATCAAAAAGATAGTAGGATCAAGAGATTAGATATGAACAACATCCCACGATTTGAAGGGGGATACAACTCTAATCCTCAGAATCATTTACAAGAATTCCATGATGTGTGTGCCTTACAGAACATAGAGAACAAATGACAAAAACTTAAGTTGTTCCCATAAACATTAGTTAAAGAAGCAGAAAGCTGGTACTGGTCTTTAGAATCGGAATTCATTCGTAGGTGAAGTACTATGTTAGAACTATTTAATGACAAGTACCAAACATACTCCTGAGTGTCTAACTTGCAAAAGCAAATACAAGGTTGGAAATAAGGAGAACATGAACCCTTGGATGATGCCATGGACTCATACTATGCACTGTTATTTGCAAAGGGATTAACTGTGCCATCTCATGGATGGGTTTAGGCATGAAACGAGAAGAACCCTTAGGACTTATGCCCAAGGGAGACTATCCGAGCTTAGGTCCCATCAAATTCAAAGACTATTGGAGCAAGTTGCTAACGAAGAAGGTGAGCTATGGAATACAGAAAGTGCGGAAGAGTATAACCGAGATCCTTCCCTCTGGAAGAGGGAAGTAAGATTTTGTGAGGATGAAAAAAAGTCACCACTCAAAGAGATGGTGAATAGGAAAACTTTACCTATCCAAAAGATGATATTAGAAGTTTTGACAAAGGTAGACCAAATGTGGGATTCCCTAGATAATAGATTTCAAACTGTTATTAAAATAGTAGAGGAGTCTAGAGAGCAAGGTAGTGAGAAAAGAAAAAAGAAAGAGGTTAAACATCCATGTAGTAAGGGTAAGGACAAAGTTTCCATCATTGAAGAGGTTGTGGATTTGGAAACAGACAATGATAGTGGATGTGAGATATGTCAATATGACCATCCTAAGGGATGTTGCCCTATAATCGTACATCTGTAGGAGTCTGGGGTGTATGCACTCAACCCACAATTAAACAAAAGGAAAACAGCCCAAAGGTTACCTCATCCTTAAGGTAACCCAAGGTAGTTCCACCAACCCTTAACATATTATCCCAGTGAAACTCCACCACAACCAATTGAGCAATATCAATAGTGGTAGCACCCACAATCATGGGGAGTGCCACCACCAAGGCAATAGTATCCTTATCGGCAACCTGACCCGTATGGATATTACATGCAGTAGTCAATCTCCCTACATGACTATACTGATCACATCACTCCTCAACCTCACTATCAAGCCCACGAGTATTATGGGACTCCCTCTTCTAGAGGTGATATTCCGCAAGTATATCATCCTTCTCATCCGACCACATCTCTTCCACCAATAGCTCCACTACCATTTGCTCCCACGATGCAAGGTGAAATCCCTATTCAGCTACAGCAACGTAATGCCACAAGGGCTGTTAACTCTCAACCTACTATTGATTCCAACAACCACATGAAAAAAAGACCTTTCTTTAGAACCAATAGTCCAACCAAGCCCTTACAATCACAAGCGGTTGATTCCTTAAATGCCTTAATATCAATCAAAACTTTGGAGCCCCCTTCAACCCAATCACCACACTCAATGCATACAGTCATGCTAACACATGTCATCATCAATTGGATCAAAGCTGGTCACCTTCTCAGGAAATTCTCTGATCCTGGGAGTCCTTTGATATACTTACAAATCATTGAAAATGTGCATGCAAGGATCTTTTAGATTCAGGTTCTGGTGTCAACTTGATTTCTCAAGAAATGTACAAGGCCTGGAACTTGCCTCCATTAAAAAAGAGCAATATTTTTCTAGAGTTGGTCGACCAGTCCATCATTGTCCCATTGGGACTGGTGGAAGACATTGTTACCACAGTTTGTAGGTGGTCATACCCAGCTGACTTCCTAGTGATTTAGGTAAACAATGGTAAGGGGGACTTCCCAATCATAATGGGAAGAGCATGGCTAAGCACCATCGATGCACACCTAGGAATCTGCGATCTTTTCCCAGAAATATCAAAGGAAAATACATTCGGAAAGATCGAGAAGAAGAAATTTCCATGCATCGCATACAGTGACATAGAGTGTAATTGCATGTAGAGATCATGGTTTGTGCAAAGTTTAGCATTGCCTACATGCAATTAGTGGGCACAAGTGATTAACATAAAAAGATGTCAATATGTAGTAGCCACACAACAGGAAGACACCCAGTGACTAACAGCTGATCAAGAAAATAGTTGACTCATATGCATGGAACTAACTGAGGGTTTTACTTATGCTTACATCGATAGCATAGACACATTAGAGCAAGTCCACTGCCAAATTCCAAGTCTTAACCTTGAAAATATCAACTAAGGGAAGTTGGAAATCCCTAAGAAATTTAAGCAAGAGCCCCTCGAGCTAAAACCATTGCCCACCGGTATGGAATACATGTTCCTTAAAAATGGAAAACTGGCAATTATCAATGCTAAGCTTGCTCTTCAACAAAAAGAAGAACTACTGAAGGTAATAAATAAATGGTTGAAAGCCTTCACTTGGTCATATCTTGAATTGACTGGAATAGATCCTAGGATATGCCAACATAAAATTTACACTGACCCCTCCATGAAGCCTCGAAGACAACCACAAAGGTGATTGAACCCTAAGCTAAAGAAAGTAGTCAAGGAAGAAATCAAACAACTTCTCAAGGCTGGGTTCCTATACCCCATTGCTGATAGTGAATGGGTTAGCCCCTTAGTTATTGTGCCTAAAAAGGGAGGCAAATGGAGGGGTGTGCATAAATTTTAGGCTGCTAAATATGACAACATTCAAAGATCACTTTCCATTGTTATTTGTTGACCAAGTCTTAGACACCATCGCAAGGCATCGTTCTTACAGTTTTTTGGATGGATATAGCAGATATAACCAAATACAAACAACCCTAGAAGACCAAGCCAAGACTACATTCACCAGTCCTTGGGGAACATTCGCATACAAACAGATGTCATTTAGCTTGTGCAATGCCCCTACAACATTTCAATGACTAGTTTTAAGCATATTCCAATAGCAGATAGGGAATGGCATGGAGGTGGTTATGGACGACTTCTCCACTTATGGAGAAAAATTTGATCAAGTCTTGGACCAATTGGAGCAAGTGTTAAAAAGATGTGTAGAAATCAATTTGAGGCTTAACTGGCAGAAAATCCATTTGATGGTCCAAAAAGGTGTAGTACTAGGGCACAAAATCTCACACACGAGGATAGAGGTAGACCCCGATAAAATCAAAATTATCTAAGGAATTATCCATCAACCAGAAACTATCAAAGATATTTGATCATTCCTTGGATATACTAGCTACTATAAGAGATTTATCGAGAACTTTTCAAAGGTTGCCAAATCATTGGTGGAATTAATGAAAAAGGATGTACCTTTCGAGTGGACCAGGGAATGCAAATTAGCTTTCTAAACTCTGAAATAGAAGCTAGTAGAAATACCCATTCTACAAGCTTCTGACTAGTTCAAACCATTCCATATCATGACTGACATGTCCAACTATGCTTTAGGAGCCATACTTACATAGTTAGATAACCAGAAGCGTCCTTATTACATCCACTATGCAAGTAGAAGTATTGCTAGTGCACAACTCAACTACACTACCACAAAGAAAGAATTAATGGCTATAGTGTTTGTACTAGAAAAGTTTAGACACTATGTATTGGGATATAAAGTATATATACATACAGATCATAGTGCAATTTAGTTTCTCATGAATAAGCCAATGGTAAGCCCTCGTATCATACGATGGCTTGTAATCTTACAAGAGTTTGATTTAACGATGATCAATCGCAAGGGCACCGAGAATGTAGTTGTTGATCATTTATCTCGGTTGCAATGGGACAACAAAGAGGATAAGTATCCAATTTCTAATCATTTCCTTGATGAATTCGTCTTTGTTGGTGTAGTGAATAATCAATCACCTATGGAGACAAACTAGTACAGTAGTATTCTTACCTATCTCCTCACCCAACAAACACCACAAGAGTTAAACCTTAAGAAGAAACAATAGTTTCTTCATTGAGCCAAGTACTTTATGGAGATCAACTTTACAAAGTGTGTCCCGATGGCTTGATTCAATGGTGTGTCCCTGATATAGATCAACTGCGAGTTCTCCAAGATGCTCATAAGGGTCCTTGTGGGGATCATTACGCTGGGAGACAATCGGCCATCAAGATCCTACTTGTAGGATATTATTGGCCTACATTATTTCAAGATGTCCATCATTTCGTCCAATCTTGTAAGCGTTGTCAACGTGATGGGGGAATGATTGCTAAAATGGAGGGTCCACAATAATGGATTCAATCGTTAGAACCCTTCAACATTTGGGGAATTGATTTTATGGGGCCAATTACACCAATGTCCAATGAAAAAGATTATATTATTGTTTCCATTGATTACCTAACAAAATGGGCCAAAGCAGCTACTGTTAAAGATTGTACATCATCTACAACTGCACGATTTGTTCAACAACAAATCATAAACAAGTTTGGTGTGCTGCGTGCACTTATTTCAAACAATGGTACACACTTCATAGGTGCAACTTTTCAGAAATTAATGCAACGCTTAGGGGTTGAGCATAAATTGACTACACCATACCACCCCCAAGTGAACGGTCAAGCAGAAGTCACCAACAGAGAGATTATGAAGATATTGACAAGAACCATTAGCAAGTTTAGGTGAGACTAGAGCACTAAACTGAATGATGCTCTTTGGGCATACTTCTCCACATGAAAACTCCCTACAGGCTACTCTCCCTATGAGTTAGTGTATGGTAAATTACTAAAGCTTCCCATTCAAACTGAGCTCCATACACTATCCATGACATGTGACCTCAACCTTGACCTTGATCTAGCATAGAAACAATGGTTAGTAACCCTTAAATTGCTAGATGAACATCAATTAGCTGCCCTGTCATCTAACGAATTGACAAGGCCTTCAATAAACAACGTCATGACCTAAAAATTAGGAAAGTTAAATATCAACCAAGAGATAAGGTTCTCTACTAGAATCCCACACATGTGCCACAACATACTAAATTTCAAACACTTTGGGAAGGACCTTATATTATTTATGCAACTTTTCCTTCAAAGGCCATGACAATATACAAACTTGAGAGCCCAGATAAGAAACTTTTGGTCAACGTGCAATAAACCAAACCTTTCCAAAATTTTAGGATAGCCAGTACAAATGCTACCTCTCTTAATGGACAACCCTACTCACTATTTTGGATCTCCTCCTTCCAACTTAGTCATGGGGGAGATGGTGGCCTATGTTAATCATTCTAGGCCCTAAGTTCTTTTTGAATTTTTGTTTTACACATTTTTTTTTTACACATTCTTTCAACTTTTCTTATTTTTGTTTTACACCATCGTTCATGTTTTTACTATTTCTTTGTTTGCTTGATTTACTTTTATTCGTCATCTAATAAGTGTTTATGATGGTGGATTGAATTATATCATATTCATTGCTAATGTTTGGTTTTTACCTTTGAATTATGATGTTGATATTAAGGTATGGTTCTTTTCATAAAACAGGCAATGAGTCCATACTATCCACTCATCCATACAACTCTATGATCTCCTTTGGCTTAGAACTGTTCAATCCTCTTTTGCTAAGTAAACTTGTTAATGAATTGGTGGCTGGGTATTTTTCAAACCAAGGAAAGATTCAAAGGATGAAAAGGGTGTGACTTTAAGGGGATTCGATGCATTAGTGTTCACCATTCTCTTGGGTGCTTGGATGCTTTTCCTTGGGTTTTTCCACCATTCTGACATTGTTCAAATATCAGGAAGCTAAGTGAATAAAAATAAGTCTTTTCATGGTGTGTTTCTCATGCATAAATGTCAAAAAAAGAGAGAGAAAAGAGAAAAAGGTGAGAATTCAAAGCACAACCCTTAGACATAATAAAGCAATATGGTCTACAAGCATTGGTTATGGCAATGGAAAGACATGTTACCCACACTTGAAGGTTCCCTCTAACTAAGGCCCTTTCTCGCTTCCTACTTCTCCATCTCACTCTCCTTGGGATGGTGGTCACTCTTTGTGGAAGCATTCTTGTTGCCTCAAGAGGATGGATTGGCCAAGTGTATTGATGCGAGGTCACTGAATGTGGTTGGTTTTAGTTTGGATTTGGGATGAAGTTCTCCTCAGTTATCTTAACCATGAAATATACAAGGGGCTTTAGACAACATTGTTCTTAGGATTCTATTCCATTCTTTCCTCTCCATCTTTCTTCCCATTTTCCACCTCATTGTCGATTTTATCATTAGTCTGTTCTGGGTTAATGCATTGTTTTTCTTTGGTGAATTCTTGTTGGTAAGTTTATAACTTTTGCATCCAAATGACATTCCTAGAGCCTACAAACTCTTTGGTTTGTAGGTTTTTTAGGCCATAAAGGGCATGAGCCTGCTTTGGGGAGGACCCACTGGCATTTCTTTTTGGTGCAATTGTTAACTTCTTTTCCTTAAACATTTCCTGCAATCAATCATTTCTTGTTTCATCCCCATCCATGACATCCATTTTATTGGCATTGCTGTTGATATTTTTCATCTTTCTTGTTCCTCATGTTTTTCCATCTTATAGCTACCGGAGGTTCACTCTTAGTCGTGGGGGCCCTAGCACAAATTTTTCAAGTTTTTCCATTTTACTAATTGCCTAACCCTTACACCTTGGGTAGTTACCAGTGATAAATCTCCAAACCAGTTTCTACCATAACCATAACTTAGCCAATGCGCTTCATATCGAAGCAAGGTATCAACTGCATTGTGAATTATCTATCCTTGCTCATTTGTGACTGTGTTGTGTGTGCAGATGGCGATCATACAAACAATGAACTGGGCTTGGGGAAGCACTCAGGATGGACCGAAACTGAAGCATTTACGAAAGGAGCAAGTCTGGTGGCATGGCTATAGATAAACAACAAAAGACGCAATCTCAACATTGGCAACAACACGTTCCATCTTCTTTCTCTCTCTTTTTTTCTCTTCAAACTACCAAATAAAGGCTTGAATGTCATTTATGTACGAGTGTCCACCACAATGTTCATGAACACTAATGTTGTAATATGCTTATTAATCCATTCATTGGGCATGTTGGGTCTATCATCCCATTCCACCATCAGTTGTCAATTAGTCAATAATCCCATACCTTCCCAATAATTTGTAAGGAACTCAAAGACGAGTTTTCATTCAGTCGTGGGGGTATGATGAGAGCAGTTACTCTAACAGCCCTTCTAATTATTAGAGCAATTACTCTAACAATTACTCTAGCAATTATTCTAATTATTAGAGTGGTTACTCTAGTAGTTACTCTAATTATTAGAGTGGTTACTCTAGTAGTTATTCCAATTATTAAAGTGGTTACTCTAGCAATTACTTTATTAGTTATTCTAATTATTAGAGCGGTTACTCTAATTATTAGAGTAGTTGCTTCCAAGCCTATAAATACAGTGCTCAGGTGCACAATTGGAAAGAAGTCTTTTAGCAGTCAAGTAGCGAAACTCTTGTAGTCTATTTGAAAGTTAGAGTATTTTCCAAGTGCCCGCAGCAAGAGATCTAAGTGTAGATGGATCTTTATTCGAGCATTATGTACCTGAGCACACCTTGTGTATGACAATAAAGACGAGCTATTTGATTCACCCTTGCAGCACTTGAAATTTTTTTTCTTACGCATTTCTTTTATTTTATTTTCTTATGCATTTATTTTATTTTATTTTATTTTATGCAGTTTACATTTCTGTTATTAGCACATCAATTCATTTTGATCAATTAAGCAAATCGTTAAAATGCACAAACACGACCACTTCGAGCATATGTGTAATGCTTAGTAACCCAGTAATGATTAGCGTTTGGTAATCCCAACAATGTTGCACTAGTTCAGGATGTGTACAGCAAGTGGGAACGGATGTTGGTGTTAGGATTAGTTAGAACTTAGTTAATGAGTAGTTAAGTTAAATTAGTCACTTAGTTACCTCTCTCCTTCCCTACTAGCGCAAGACATAAAAACATAAAATTTATAAAAATCATATGCCTCAAGCTTACTTAACCATACAATCGTGACATACAGGTAAGCTTGGGAAGACAACAATCAACCAACCTGTCCTTGTTCCACAAGGGAGCATAAGCACTTAGTCCTTGAAATTCGACTAGATCATGCATGAAATGATTGTATTCGTATGGTGGAGCGTAGGGGTACCTTGTCACTTATCAATAAGAAACATATTGTTTGAGTCACGCTCAATTCCTCTATATACCCAACAATCTGCTATAGGTCTACCTCTGTTGTATTTTCTTCTCCCAAACTTAGACTCATCTATCTTAAGTATTTTTCCTAGACCCCCAATTTTTTGTGGATTTTTCAATAAAGCATTTGCACATACATTTCTACAAAAATTAAACTAATCCACAATAATGTGTTTTAAAACCTGGTTTTGAACTTCTACATACTCATTGGAGCATTTCCAACATCAATCATACATTATCATAAGCATTTCCTTTAATTCTAATTTTGATTTCATGAACCAAGTCCCATACCACATGTTTTCTTTTTTGTGACATCAAAGACAAACAAATCTACATCCTTCTTTTTTAAAAAAATATTTTTGTTTTTTCATTGCTATGTTACAATTTGCACATACTTTTTCTCTATATAAAAGGCCTAACTCTTGACAAAAATCAATATAATATTCTAGTTTTTGAATTCTTTGATATAGGTGTTCCTTGGTCATAGATGAAAGATCTTGAAATATAAATATCATTGTCAATAACAAATACATTAATTTAACAATTTAAAATTTTATAAAATAATTAATAAATCATACAACTAGGTAAAACTCAATAAAAAATACCATCTCAAATTGAAAATATTGGCAAAAATTTTGTGCAACCAAATTACTCTTATTGGTATACAAAAGATAAAGAACCAATAAAGTCTTATAAAAAAACATGAAAAGGAATAATTTAAAACGCTGCTTAACAATGCATAGAATTAACCATATTGGTACATTCAACAAATCCTTATTAGTTTATGGAATTAATGTTCAATTCGAATTATAATAGCATACATAGTTTATCATTGCATAAGGTACTTACACTAGGTTTTACTATCTTTTCTTCATAAGTGGTGGTGTGGGGTTACCAAAACCCAAAATAAGATTTTTAACAATATTTCATCCCAAGATATATGTAGTTAAATTTAAACTTTACAATTACCAAATTAAGAGTTTCGCCACTAGGCTAATACCTCATTGATTCATCATAAAATAAGGATTTATTAACTCAATATAAATAATAAAGCTTGGAAATACTTTGTTTTCTTACCGTACTATTTATAACCATTTACACTTTTACTACAAATTATAACCATTTTTCCAAGTCCCCAAGTTCTCTCTTGAAATATATTTCATGTTGCTTCTAAAATATTTTGGCTACTTTTGCCTTTTCATTCAGCAAATTGTGCTCCTTTGAATGTTGGCAAATACCTTAGAATTTCAATAAAAATAGACCTTTATGGTAAATGCAATGCCAAAATAGCACCCAATTTAAAATCACCATATGATGTGAAGGTGAATATTGCCATTGACACTGGAACATGATTTTTTAATCATTCCAAACATATCAAAGGCTTTGGGGATGCTTGCATGGAATGGAATGCTAAAGCAAAAAACAAAAAACAAAAAAGAGTGACTTATAATTGAAATTTAATTTGATTACCCACAACTATTTTTCTATATTTTGGTGGTGAGCTTCTAAAAACACCAAAAGTTGACAAAAGAGCTCAACAATAGAAGCTTCCCCACCTCTACCACTATCTTAAAGCTAAGCCAATATGTAGCTACTAGGAATTTGATGCATAAGATTAATTTCAAGTTTCTTCTTTTAATTTCTTTTTGAATTTATAACTCGAATGCTACCGAATGAAATTTAACCTTTAACTTTGGGTTATACAAAAAAATATGCATAGTATTTGATTCTTCATAAAATAAAAAATATAATAACTTTAAATTAATTTTCAATCTTACCCTACAGATTTTAAGAAAAAAATGCAATGGTTATTTTAATTTAGCCTACCTGCACATTGGTGGAAAGAAGAAGAACATCAATAGTAGGCAATTCAAAGTGAGAAAGTTGCACTCCTTGTGACGCAGTGTAACAACATTGTCCCAACGTTGTTCGGCACCCCAAGGATTTCTCTAAGATCCAATGGATCTAGGGTGGAAGACCTGGGAAATATGTATCAAGCAAGCAAGTAATTCAAGAGTGAGTGCAAGCAGACTCATAGCTTCTTAACATATATGGCAACGCACCTCATGGAGGGTAACCAACTCTAAAACGAAGACCATGCAAACAAGCACACACACAACCTTGTAGACAACATCGATGGGAGGGGAAACGATGCATCTACAAGGGAAGGTGCCTCACCCCCAGATCCCTCACAATCTAGTACAAGGTGTGGCCTAGCACCACACCAAAACTATGCAGTCTTGGCTACCTACATATCTACGACCGTCATAGAATCAAGGCCATGTAGTTCTCCACAGTGAAGGGGGGATGAAGAGGACTTAGAAGAGAGTTACAACAGGAGGATGTCCTATTGCTAGCTTGGTACCACCAAGACGAGGTGGGTTTTCTAACACTTGAGAGTCACCCGAGTGTGCCTCAAAGTGTTCCATGGCCCCTGAACCATGGAGAGAGACCAAGAGAACCACCACTCTAGGACATCTCTCACAATCCTCCCCCACACAAAGAAGTGACGTCCTCAGAGCGGAGCCTAGGATAGCTTCAAGAGTACACTTCTGTATGGGTGTGGAACTCCGTCAACTCTGGGGATCCGTCAAATCCTCTGACACCAGGCTTGAAGGAAGTTACCAACCCCAACACCTGATACATCCTTCCATCCAATGCCTTGCATGAAATGCAAGGGGCAATTGGAAGAAGCCCAAAGACTTCCCTACTCTATAACAAGCGGGAGAGCCCAACCCAAAGGGCCAACGTCTCTAAGGCATCCCCTAGATCCATCCCTTCTAAGGGTCTAGAGACATATCTTCTTGCGTAAACCCATACTTATGCAAGAAAATAGCTTCTCTTCCACAAGTCTCGTCAAGTTCCTTTGTGAATGGCATCTCAACACACATTTATTTCATTTTATTTTATTTTTTGAGGGCTCACCAGGACCACTACCCATGGTGAGGAACTTGGGAACATCAAACCGAGAGGGAGGACATGCTCCGAAGAGCCATGTCTCTACAAGCAACTCATACTTGCCAGAACTCCATGTTCTGCTACTCGCACCCAAACCCATGGGGTCTCACCAGTGCAACCATCTAAGCACTAATTCCACGTGCATTGGTACCATGCGCATTTTTTTTCTCATCATGTCTGTTCAAGCTAGTGTGAAGGGAGTCAAGCATGTTCTCCCTTATAAACAAGGTACAAGGGAAAATCTTTTGAGCTTGACCTTGCCATCCACAGACACCAGCATCACATACCTCAATTCACCATCAAACAAGATTCCATAGCCACAACGAGAGAGAAGATCCAAAATCTATTTGGAAACTTCTCCAAGAGGCTAACATACAACAAGCCCCAACTGTCATCAACACCTCTTGTGATTGTCCAACATTGAGAATGCCTGCTCAAATGTTAGAACAAGTGGAGGATCTATTGGGTAGCCAACTCCATGACAATCCTCCATACACCTACCTCATGTCAACTGTAAGCACATCATCAAATGACACCATAATATCCCATTCATGGAGAAGGATCAACCACACTTGCTACATGCAACATATCCTTCCCACTCCAAGTTATGGGACAAGCACCATTTTCTAAACACTAGGTCTAGGAAAGAATATAGTCACCTCTAAGAGCAACTAGATCATGAATTCTCCAAGGAACATTGAGGTTCCCAGAATTTAAATTTCCCCATTGTATCAAAAACAACTACCAGTCTCATGATCAACACCTTCCATTAGATTTTTGCACTTGAAGGAAGGATCCTCTTTGGGAGGTTTCTTCCATAGGTAAGTATAGCAACCCAGCTACACCTTACCCATAATACATGCCCAAGTAGTCAATATAGCCAATAGAACCATATCATCGAATTGTAACCAACTGAGGGAAGACATAGGTTCACAAGTCTTACCCAAATTCAATTTTCACCTTGAGAACAACTCAAGACACCAAGCAGTTCATCCCTTTGAAATTTTATCAAGAGGGTATTCTATTTCATCTTGGGAGATCTGGGTTTTTTTTCATACATCCCAGTCAAGCCCATTTACATCAATTGTGGTGGACAAGGCCGCACCACTATCTATTATCATTCAACCCAAACAATAGACACAAGTCAACAACAACATTTTTTCCATAGGAGGACTGGGCCCTCAAGAGGGTTTTACATGGAATGGGCTTTACCAACATCAGTTACAACTCAAAACACTACACGATTCATCCCCGAAGGGTTTATAATAAGGATGGTCTACTAGAGAACCCCAACAAGGAAGTTCCTCTGAAGCCCCCAAAAGCTGAGTGAGTACATAAGATCATGCCTTGCTTACAAGAAGGAACATCAACAACGCAACCTCACAAAGGAGGTTCCCTGAATTTCACCCCGATAACAACATTCTGTCTCTAAAAAAAAACCCCAAAAGTTCATGAACATGGGGCAACTGCTAGGAACAAGTCCGGAACATCAACTGCTTCTAGGTCCCAAATAGGAGACAACCGTCTCAATACCATCTGCCTTATTACTTCAGGAATTGAAGAGGGCATCCATTGGAATGGAGAATAATCCCTCATAGAATTAAAGATTCACCAAGTAATATCATGCTCAACTCTGCTATCCCACCAGGGAGGTGAGAACACCAACATGAATTAACATTACACCAAAGACATGGGACAATACCTTAGGGAGGGACTGTGTGATACATCAGTGTACATAAGGGACAGAGTACACAGAAAAATTCAGCAAGACACCATACCCTATTAGGCATGATGAGTCCCCTATCATGGAATCACACCATAGACCACAAAAGCACCGATAAGTCCCAAACTATGAGAGTGCATCATAGCCCTGCAAAGCACCAAAAGCAATCAATCATGAGAGCCCACCAACATGCACAAATCATTAGAAGCCCCCAATCATGAGAGCATAGGCTCAAGTGTTTTGAGCACATCCAAGCCCACCAAGCAAGGCCACCAAGAGAAATCACAATTTCTGTATCTGTAACATCATTTGTTCAAGGATGAACCATCATCCCAACATTTACAAAGCTGCTCTATGATTGCATCCATCATAGAAGAGCGAGTCTAGGAGCCAATACCCAGAACTCAACTCAAATCCACTACTAGACATCACATTGATTTGAATTTCAGTCACCATCGATCATCTGTGGACAAGATATTTGCTAATTTAGGAACACAAGAGAAAGTGTTCCCAAGATTTGTCCTGTCTCAAGGATGTTTACCAAAGCACATACCATCCAGGCATGCCAACATCACCAAGAACACATGGCACCAGTTCAAGAGCACAATGGGCAAGGACATGCCCTGGTCCGTTCGTTACAACACTGTATCGCAACTGAAGAATTTCCCATGAGGTTTTCAACAGAATTATACATCAAGGAACAAAGGCCATTTACAACATATAGCAAGGGCACTTCAAAACAAGCACCAAGAAAAACACTATACATCAAGCTTGGCCTTGTCACAGGGTGTAGTATAGGCCTACAACCAAGAGACAATGAGTCACATAGGGCAATACATCTAGCACTTTTGAGTGCATACAATCAAATTGAGAATATCACAAGGATACATTTCACACACCCAAGGATAGGAATACATTTATATGGAAACATACATGGTATTTGGGAATGCTACCCAAGCCTAAAAGGCTATAGGATGAACTACCCAAGCCCATCCTAGGCTGAAGGATTTAGGCCACCAAGAGCATACCACAAAATGACCATGTTGTTCTAAGAAAACGTGTCTCTGTCACGAAGCATAAACAATCATCTGTCACACTACACCACTGTCTCAAAACGTACATGATTAACCATCACATTGAACCCACAACACAACTGCCATCGAACGAAAATGATTTGGGACATGAACGCAACGATCGAATGACAAAACACGCCAACTGAGTATCCACCACCTGCCATAGTGGGACCTCAATGCATTGGCCACTCTTAGGCCATCAGTATCTGGCATGGCCAAGGATACCATTTCATGCCATTTGCTAGCCCAATATCTATAGAGTCTAGGATAGATCACCGTCCTTTGTTAGTGTTCACCCAGCATAGAGAGGCAAACAAATCATAATGTACCTGTTGATCCATCATAGCCAAGGTATTGATAAATCCGCAACCCAATGTTGGGATTCTGAGACCAAATAATCAATTCATGAAGGTCTCAAGAGCACATATCTTTCCCATAGACATAGTGCTCACAGAATGAACTAAGGTCACCACTAGCTACATCTTTGTACCTGTGCTACCTGCAAACACTGAGACAAAAGCTCAAAAACATAGAAGTTAGTAGGAACATCATCAACACATCAGCCTCATACACAATCATCAAGCATGAGCATATAACTAAGTGATATCACTCTTACACATCATAAAAATCAAGACCTCAACAACATGCATAGAGATCAATCATGCAAAACATTGATGGATGAATTAGATCCCCACTCGAACAAATGATTTCATCATGAGGCACACCAAGAGAGAGATAGCACACTCTCAGAATTCCAAGATTCATACACAACAATCATTCCTAGCAACTAACACTGGTTTCAACCAAGATCAAAATCTCAACACAATCATATGAGGCATGGGCAATAAAGAATCATCATCTTAACTCAAAAATAAAGTGGAAGACCGAGGTCTATCCAACAACAAGTCTGCATAAAATCAATTATCATAATGACGAGAAACATCACGAATGATGCGTCCACAAAAAGACTCTCATCAAAAAAGGTGCAGTCTCAACAAGAACCAACAATAGGATGACCCACACCAATAGTCTTCGAATCAAGGTGACCAAGAAATGTCACCAATCAAAAGAGTGATGCCACAAACCCAAGGGCAACACAACCAGCTCAAATAAGGGAGCACAACTAGCAAAGATCAATAACAAGGACAATCATGCCTCACGCACAAGAAGTTGTTGATGAGTGGCGAGGTACCCCTACACTCAACCATACGAATACGAGCGTGCACGCGCGATCCGGTCGAACTCCGCAGACTAAATGCCTTAACGCCACAAGAAACACTTTGGGTTAATTGTTCGTTGTCTTCCTAGGCTTGCTTGTATGTGTCACGATGTATGGTTAAGCAAGTCTGAGGTATGTGATTTTTTTGATATTTTTCAGTTTATCTCCTAAGCTATGAGAGAAAGGGTTGAGAACTAACTAACTCTAACTAATGTCCTAAGTCTAAATTAACTAGCGTCAGCATCCATTCCCACTTACCGGACACACCCTGAACTATGCAACTGTGGCTACCAAACGCTAATCGTTACTGGGATCACCACACGTAACGCAAGTACTCGAAGTGGTCGTACTGAGGCACCTATTTAGCCTAAGTGTGA
>MNCI01009457.1:316239-336655 GCA_015680685.1 Gnetum montanum
GGACCTTAGTTAGAGGAAACGCTTTGGTTCCATAACCAATGCTTGCAGCCCAAATTTTATTTTGTCTAAGGGGTGTGCTTTGAATCCTCACTTTGATTTTTTATTTTTATTTTTATTTTTTTTGTGTTTTTATGCGTGGGGACCACACCATGCAAAGACTTCTTTATTTTTGTTATCTCAGTTTCCAAAGAATGGGTAACATCGAAACAATAAGAAAACTCAAAAAGAAAACAACCAAGCACCCAAGTGAATGACCAACACAAAAACATCAAGTTCCCTTGAAGCCACACCCTTTGCAATCCTTGAGTCCTTCCTTAGTTTGAGAAATGCCCAGTCACCAATTCGTTAAAGTTCTTATTGGAAGGGAACTGTACATTTCCAAGCCAAGGGAAACCATAGACTTGATGGATGGATGGATGAAGTGATCTCATTGCCTGTCATATCAAAAAGAATATACCTTAGTATCAACAATGTAACTTAAAGGTAAAAATTAAACATTAGCAATTAATAACAACCAGTTCATCCCATCGGCCCGAACACTTATTGGGTGACGAACTTACAAGGTGGATGACACACACACACACACACACACAAAAACTAGAAAAGTATAACGATGGTGTAAAACAAAAACAAGAAAAGTTAAAGAAAGTTGTAAAACAAAAATTAGAAAAGTTAAAGAAATTTGTAAAACAAAAATGTGTAAAACAAAAACGTTGTAAAACAAAAACGTGTAAAACAAAAACTTAAAAAAACTAAGGGCCCCATATGGTTAGCATAGGTGGCCATCTCCCCCGTGACTGAGTTGTAAGGGAGAGATCCGAAGTAATGAGCGTTTGTTTGAAATTCTTAGAAGTGCCCAACTTCTCCCAATTGATGATCTTAAGTTAAGGGGTGGAAGTTGGCGACGCTCACGTTCCAATGTGTCTATGCCACGATTGTTGGCATGAGTTTCCTCAGTTCGTTCCATGCATTTTTGTTGCTTCTACGAGTAGCTGTCAACCACGGGGTGTCTACTGTTTCTTGTGTGGTTGCTACATACAGGCATCTTTGTTGCAGAGTTTCTTGGACACACCTATTACATGGAAACATTTCCTCCATGTCATCACCCGATGAATCACTATATGTGATGCATAGAACTATCCTCTTCTCAATCCTTCCACATGTTTATCTTGGAGATTTCCAAGGAAAGATCGCGGATCCTAAGGCATGCGTCTACTGTGCTTAGTCATGCCCTTTCCATTATAATTGGAAAGTCCCCTTCGTTGTTGTTAACATCGATCACTAGAAAATCCATTGGATAGGACCAACCACACACAATGGTAATAACATCCTCTACCAATCCCAAGGGAATGATGATGGACTGGCCCGCCAACTCTAGTTGGATATTGCTCTTCTTAAGTTGTGGCAGGTTCCAAACGTGATACATCTTTCGCGAAATTAAGTTGACTCCGGAACCTGAGTCAAGAAGAGCTCGATGTGGTGCATTTTCAGCGATCTACAAATAAATAAAGGAACTCCTAGAATCAGTTAGTTTCCTAGGAAGGTGGCCTACCTTGATCCAGTCAATTACGGTATGTGTTAGCATAACCGTATGCGTTACACTCCTTTGGACTGAAGGGTGCTCCGAGGTGTTAGATGATAAAGAAATGTACATGGCCTCAACCGCTTGTTGTTGCGAGAGTTTGTCCGGGCTTTTAGTTCTGAAAAAAGGTCTCTTCTTTGTACAGTTGTCGCCAGAATTAGTATCCAATTGGATATTTACAGCTCTCGCAGCGTAACGTTGTTGCGGTTGAGGAGGAAGTTCCCCTTGCATTGTTGAAATAGGAGGTGTTATGGGAACTACTTGAGGAAGAGGTGCGGGTGGAGTTAGAGGATGGACAGAATGTGAGATGTCTCCTGGAGGAGAAGGAATCCTTCTGAAGTACTCTCGCGCTTGGTAGTGACGTTGCGGGGTAGTGTGATCCATAGAGTCACCTGGAGAAATTGGCTACTGCACATAATAACTGTAAGGATCAGGCTGCCGGTAAGGGTATTGATGTGTTGGCGGTGGCATCCCCCACGACTGTGGGTATTACCATTGCTAATGTTGTCCAACGGGCTGTGGAGGCGTTCCACTTGGATAATATGTTAGTGGTTGGTGGAACTGCCTTGGGTTACCTTGTGGATAAGGTAACCTTCGGGGTGTTTGTCGTTGATTAAGTCTTGGATTTAATGCATACATCCCAGACTCCTGCAGATGTGAGATAATAGGATAACATCCCTTAGGATGGTCATAGTAGCAAACCTCACATCCACTATCATTGTCTAAATCAAAGTTTACAGCCACATCGAAGTTAGTGATTTTTCCCTTACCCTTGTTATATGCAGGGCTTAAATCTCTCCACTTTTTCTTTTCTTTTTCACTACTTTGTTCAACCTTAGACTCTTCTACAATTTTCAAGACTGTTTTCTATTCGTGAGTCTAAGGAATCTCACATTTGGTCTACCTTAGCCGATACCTCAATTGTTAACTTTTGGATCGGCACGGTTTTTCGGTTCACCAACTCTTCGAGTGGTGACTCATCCTCCTCATCACAGAATTTCACTCCCTTCTTGCAAAGGGAGGGATCACGGTTGTATTCTTCCGCACTTTCTCTCTTCCGTAGCTCACCCTCTTCTTGCGCTACTTGTTCCAACAAGCTTTCAACTTCATGGGCTCTTAGATGGGAGAGTCTCCCTTGGGCGTAAGTTCCAAGAGTTCTTCTCGTTTCATTTCTTAGCCCATCCACGATGTGGCAAAGTTGATCCCGCTTAGCGTACCCATGGCCCGGGCAACGATGTAGCAGTGTATAGTAACGGGCCATGACAGCATCCAAGGGTTCATGAGTACCTTGTTTCCAACCTTGGATCTACTTACGCAAATTGGACACTCTGGAGTACGTCTGATATTTGTTGTTGAACAATTCAAGCATCGTACTCCACCTCCTGATGGTTTCCGGTTCTAAGGACCGGTACCAGCTCTCTGCTTCTTTAGTGAGTGTCCTTGGAAACAACTTAAGCTTCTGCCACTCACTATCAATGTTCTGCAAGGCACAGGCATCGTGGAATGCCTATAGATGATTTTACGGATCATCATTGTATCCCCCTTCAAATCGTGGGATATTGTTCATGTCTAATCGCTTGATCCGACTATCCTTTAAATACCTTGCGAGAATCCTAACTGTCTCTGTTATGTCAAGCATACTTCGGGTTGCGAGTAGGGGTTCATCATGATCATCTCTTTCATGACGTCTATGATGTCTTCATGGTGGTTCCCTACTCTCCCTACGTCCTTGCCCTTGTCCTAACTTCTCTCGACCTTCCTGTCGAGGCATTTCATCTTCCTTTTTACTTTTACTCTCTCTGTTATGCTCACGATGGTTGCGCCCAAATGTGGAAGAAAAGTGTGAATGGTGAGATGAAGGAGAAGAAGAAGGGGATCCATCACCATGGTGATGTTTCTTACCTTCTCTTCGACTGCTTCGGCCCCGATCGTTGTAACGATCCAAATGTCTGTCATTAGTGTGAGTAGTTGTTCCTGCCATGAACAGTTGGTGCTCACGGGGATCAGGGCTTGTAGCATGTACAGTTGATCGAAGGCCCTGATGCTTAGCCTCTTCACCAGAGTGAGGAGGAGGAATGTCATTTTCTAAGAAACCCATTGTGAGGGGTTCCTCGTCTCCTATTTCACTAATGACATGGGGGACCTTGCCCTTCAACAAGGAATGTTGGCTCTCCTGCCTTGCATCCCGAATACGTTGGGCATTTGTGGAATGATAATCCCTTATGTCATAATCATCCAAAATGTATTCCGCAATCAGTTCTTGCATGCCAATCTGTGCTAAGGCACGGAAAAGCATGTTAAGGGCAAATCTATTTAGGGATAACACGATGTTACCTTGCAGATCTCTCCATCGTAGTTGTTCATCTTGATGAAAAATAAAAGTAAAGTCAGGAACATACTCATCAGGATGAGTACATGTGACCTTGGATTGTTTAGGACCTGGCTGATCTGGGTTATGCATATGAGGCTGATCGTCTCCTATATTGCCCTTAGGTGAGTTAATTTCGTGAGAAGAAACCATTTCTAATGGTGTGCAATTTCTACCGTTATTTATGTTCTTAAGTAACTGATTAACCCTAAGGTTCGTTTAAGCTCACAACGATGTGAGTGATATCCCTTATGTTCAATTGGCGTGAAAACACTTAGTCCCCGGCAACGACGCCAATGATGAGTGGCGAGGTATCCCTACCCTCAACCATACAAATACGAGCGTGCACGCACGATCCGGTCGAACTCCGTAGACTAAATGCCTTAACGCCACAAGAAACACTTGGGGTTAATCGTTCGTTGTCTTACCAAGCTTACTTGTATGTGTCACGGTGTATGGTTAAGCAAGTCTGAGGTATGTGATTTTTTTGATATTTTTCAGTTTATCTCCTAAGCTATGAGGGAAAGGATTGAGAACTAACTAACTCTAACTAATGTCCTAAGTCTAAATTAACTAGCGTCAACATCCGTTCCCACTTACCGGACACACCCTGAACTATGCAACTGTGGCTACCAAACGCTAATCGTTACTGGAATCACCACACGTATCGCAAGTGCTCGAAGTGGTCGTACTGAGGCACCTATTTAGTCTAAGTGTGATAAGCAGCCGATTCCTTGATTAGCCGTACACATCCGTAGATGCTCGTAATCAAGTCGTACTCATGCGCACTAGGAAAGCAATAAATAACAATAAAATAAAACCATGTACTGCAAGGTTTATCCAATCAAGTTCGTCTTTATTGTCATACACAACTTGTGTTCAGGTTAGAAAGTTGCTTGAATAAAGAGTCATTCACTCTAGGATTCCTACTGCGGGCACATGGGAAAAATTCTAACTCTGGAGTGTTCAAACTGCTAGAGCTTCGCTACTTCTAGCCAGGATTGGGAAATGAGGGGAGTGCCGCCTCTTATTTATAGATATGGCAACGGACCGCGATATCGCATACACGATATCGCAGGGAAAGACGCGATATCGCGACGGCCGCGATATCGCGTATGTGATATCGCGGCACTATGCATGTCGCGTCTCATCAGTTGTCAAACAAGACAATAAACATTTGGCTTTGGGATGGCACAACCAGCCTCAAAGTGCATCCTCAACATTCCCAACAATAAGTCAATCATACCGCGTAGAACACCAAGCCTTACGTTACGAACGATAGACACGATGAAGATAACATGCATGCAAAATTTGAAAGTGCAACCAAGAAGACACGCATACACAAATAGACAAACATACAATCGCAAACATGAGCATACAAAGTCTACTAACAACGATCTTAATCCACCCAGAACAAGGCTCACCAAGAGCACATGTCCAAAAGCCCTCCATCCTGAGGTACCTGGGAACCATCTTATTCCCATTTGTATTTTCCCATATTCACTATATCTAGGATGAATGGGAGTGCAAGGATATCCTTCCTGCACAATTCAACAAATGCCATCTCGAAACATGTCATCTGGGTGGAAACCGAAGCAGAGACTCGGTCTGATTCATCCCAGATGAATCACTGGAGACTTGAGATGAAGATCCTTGAGCAACAAAATTCTTGAGTTGCCAATAGAACTCCTCACTACCATATCATATACAATCACAACTAGTCCAACCACAAGTATACAAGTAAAGGACATCACCACAATGTAATTGTTAACATCCTCAAGGAGAGCAACATACATCAGTTGCTCACAATTTAACATATGTCCCCTCATGAAGAGCGTAGAACATTGCCATAAGGCAACTCTTCAAGGAGCACATAAGGATATGATCCTAGATCAATCCGAAGGGACCATTAATCAAACAACCTCAATGGAGTAACACAACCAAAGAGCACATGCATATCACAACATGATCTCAAAAATGCTCTAATACCATCTATAACAACGTTGCCCCGACGTTGTCTGGCACCCCAAGGATTTCTCTAAGATCCAATGAATCTGAGGCAGAAGACCTGGAGAATACGCCTCAAGCAAGCAAGCAACTCAAGAGTGAGTGCAAACAAAATCACAACTTCTTAACATATATGGCAACGCACCTCACGAAGGGTAACCAACTCCAAAACGAGGACCATGCAAACAAGCACACACACAACCTTGTAGACAACATCGGTGGAAGGGGAAACGATGCACCTACAAGAGAAGGCACCTCACCCCCAGATCCCTCACAATCTAGTACAAGGTGTGGCCTAGCACTGCACCAAAACTATCCAATCTTGGCTACCTACATATCTACGACCGTCATAGAATCAGGGCCATATAGTTCTCCATGGTGAGGCGGGCAAGGGGGGGAGGATGAAGATGACTTAGAAGAGAGTTACAACAAGAGGGTGTCCTGTTACTAGCTTGGTACCGCCAAGCCAAGGTGGGTTTTCTAACACTTAAGAGTCACCCGAGTGCACCTCAAAGTGTTCCATGGCCCCGAACCATGGGGAGAGCCCAAGAGAACCACCACTCTGGGACATCTCTCACACGTAGTGATGTTTTTGAAAAGGTAGATGGCAGGAACAAAAGAAAAATGTACCCCTCTCTGGAAAAAAAAATACTAGACACGAGAGCACAACACCCGTAAACATCCATGGAGGTTGACCAACGTCAACTCCCATGTTGTGCAATGTTCCCTATTTATGTTTAGTATGAATGGTATTAACACTAGTAGCACATTATAATGTCTTCACCATGCCTTAACCACCATGCATGTTCATGCATGGTAATATGTATCATGTATGTATCATTATCCATCATGAATGAAATCTATTTTTATTTTATTTAAATTCATTTTCTTGGGTCCCACCCCTGCATGTCAATGACTGATGATGGTCATCCAAGATGCATCAGGGTGACACAATGGCCATGCATAATAGTTAAGGCATGGCAAAGGCACTTTCGTACACTATGTGACAAGGATTTATAAGTAGAAGGCTATCTATTCAAGTGATACTAAAACATTGTCATATTCCTTTATAATTTCTCTCAATTATAATGTTAACCTCCTACAAAAATATCAACATGCACTCTCTTATAATGTTAACCTCCTAAAAAGACATATCAACATGCACTCAGCACCTGAAGTAGATCCATTTCCAATCCCAGATGCACCCCATCTATGATTAATTGGTTTTAAAACTAATGAGTTGCTGATTTCAAGCTAAGTGATTACTGATTCGTGGAGTATAATAATTAGATAATTTTCTCCTGCAAATAAATCAGTAACCCAAACAGAAGCAGAATTTGTCAAAGAACATTAGTGGATGTAATGTACTGTCAAGAAATAACCTATTAATGCAGTGTAGCCACGAATTGCAATCGAATGCAGTTTCCATGAACTGCCAACGGGAGTTGATTTTAATTAAGTATGAAATTCATTCTCTCTTGAACGATGATAAAGAAACATGAAGACGATTTCCCTTTTCTTTTCTTTGAAGGATGGAAAACATAAATAAACGTTCGATTCATATTTCGAAGAATACAGAGTAGCATAAAAATTCTGAACAAATCCCCCTGCTGTTAAGATTTTCAGCATTAATCTCAACTATAAGGCAACAAAATCCAGAGACTAGCATCGAATAACTCACCCTAGCTGAGTCTCCACATAGTTGATTGATTGAAGACATTTGCAGAAGCAATTGAAAAAGAAAAGAAAAGAAAGAACTGCTTTTGTTTGGCTAAGATCGACCTGGAAATTACCTGAAGGTTCGGACTTGATCGATCCATTGCTGCTCAGGAATGGCGTCTGCCCAGGAAGGCCTGAATCCATTCTCAAGAGAGATTCCTCGCATGGCGTCCATGATTGCAGATCTAGTTTCAGGCTGCAAAGGGGCATTTCTTCGATCAAAATCCGCCCTTTCTGCAGCCTGAATCGCCCTTGCCGCCTCTTCCAGTCTTTTTTCTTCTTCTTCCTCTTCATCATCGGAAGAATCAGTAACAGCAGCAGCAGCGTATCCATTTTCAAGATTAGTATTTGCAAGAAAGTTCTCGAGTCCGTTCAGATTACCCACACCATGAATCTCCATGCCCTGAAATCTGATCGTGGTTTCGGATGATCCGGATCCGTTTCCGTTGCAGGAGGAAGAAGGTAGGGCTGTGAATCCATTTGCAGAAACAGGTCCCTCTGAATTCCTTCTTTCCTCGTCATCTGTCGAAATGGGTTCGTAGAAATCTGGCTCCTCCGGTTGCTGCTGTTGATTCTCCTCTTCGTTCTCAGCTTCGTCCTCTGCAAACAGATGAAATCCATGATGATCGTCTCTTAAGATAACAAATTCGAGATGCCAGGTTTCGCAGATGATGAAGAATTACAATCAAACGAGAGAAGCAACGAAGAAGAGGATACCTGCAGAGGAATCAAGAAAAGGGGCACCCATCATGAAAACGTTTTCAAAATAGAACAAATCGTGAGCGCGAAGAGGAAGCATATAACAGCAGCGACAGGAAAAGCAGAAGTACGAGTGCTGATTTTGGGGAATGTAAATGCAATTGCTTTCTAAACTTATCAAATTCACGTATCGAGAGAAGCAGAAAACGTTTCGTCCATCTTGAGTGTTTCAATTTGGTGGCAAAAATTGATCGGAAGATGAAGAAGAATAGTAATGTTTCTTAAAGTCCAGAGATTGTGAGAGGTTTTTTATTTTCTTTTGCCCGATAAATAGGGATCTTTATGTATCGTTGGATTTATTTGTCCAAATAAAGCTTATACACTTGTAGATGCTATGAAATTAATATTTTGCATGTTTTCTATTTTTTTTTTTTAAGTTTTTTTGCTTGTAGAAGTGGCCAATTCTAAAATGATTAAGAAATCTTTGAATATTAAAGTTTTTATGGATTTTGACACTATATGTTTATTGCTTAGAAATAGAAAGTGGATTTTAATCCCAATTCTTCTAATTATTCTAAAATTCCTTGCTAAATTGCATTAGCAAATTTACTTCCTATTTTTAGCATTAGTACAATCCTTTACAAAAAATGAGATTAAGTACATGATTTGCATCTTGAGTATTTTTTTCATTTATTTTCATTGATGATTTTGAGTTAATTTTATTTATTTTTTTGAGTTAATTTTTTTTCTTAAATGAGATCTCTAGCTTCTTTGGCTTCATTCTTCTTTATGGATGATGATGTACTTATTTGAAATCTTGGCATGATTTGATGTATATGTTTGTTGTATGACCACATTTAAAAGTGATTGAGACATGGATTTCAACACATAAATTTGATTCTTTAATTTCTTAGCCTTGTTTTCCTTATTTTCCCATGATAGATAATGCAATTATCATTGTTAAAAAATATTTTGTAGCTATTGTAGACAATTCTAAAGTTTGGGTACAACATGCTATTTTCAACATATCATTAGTAGTACATCTAATAGCAATTTAACACCAATTATGATGGCTACATTGCTAGCCCTCGTGCAACAATGCCTCATCTTCAAAGGCCCTAGTTTTGATGTCCTGCATCACCTGTAGTGTTATTACTTGTCATATCTTCAAAAGACCCTAGTTCTGAAGCCCTACATCACTTGTAGTGTTATTTCTTGTTATATCTTCAAAAGGCCCTATATTTCATGTTCTTCATCATCTGTGATACTATTCCTAGTCATCCATCTTCCAATCATAGTTTTGTTGTATAGTGTCATTTCCTGCATCAATCTTGACTTAGTAGTTTTCAATTTTTTCATATAAGTGCTAATGTCTTGCATCATTTCTGAATGTTTTCATTTTTAATGTCATCCTTAACATCCAGAGTCATTTCATTTTTTGATGTCTGTGTCACTATTCTATGTCAATAAAATTTTGAGAACAACTTTAATATTACACATTAGTTCTTTTATCTAAAACCTTTTAGAGATGTATTTGTGGGCCTTAATGCATTGTTTCCTTATGATTTATGAGGTATTTCTAGCCTATAAATAGAAGTCTCATCCCAACTAAGAATGAAGGATGATATCTTTGCAAGCATCATATATTTAGTCTCTCATTCCATCTTAGCCATATTAAAGTTCTAATTCTCTTTATTTTCCCTTTTTCTGAAACATTTTGTATCCCCCTTGCATTTCCCTCTTGACACATGATGATTCTATTGGATTTGGATTCACACATTGATCTAATTCAATCCCTACTGATGAAACATCAATAAGATGGATGCGTTGACATACGGCCCATCAATGCAATCCCTATCAATGCATCTCAAGATGCATTAACGCAGGTACATCAACATTAATGTAGGAATTTCCTATATAAATGCACATGCCCCTTGCATTTATGACATCTTTCAGTCATTTCCTTAGCTTAACTCTTGCAGTTTCTTCCCGTAGAAGTTAGAACATTTTTCCCTCAAGGGTCCATAGCATAGAGCAAAGTGATTGTATAGTATTTTATTTGCATGCACATGTACCTAGACATATTTGCATGAACAATAATAAAATTAAGGTTTCTTCCATCCATTGCAGCACTTGGATTAGCTTAACATTATTTTAACCGATGCAAATTATGTTGATGAAAAGCAAAGCTCAACAAGGATAATGAAAAACATCTTTGAGAAGACTACCAACTAAGTTGACTTTTCAAGTGGTTTAATTAAAAGAGAGCTTCATACACATGTGTTATCATCTTAGCATTTAACAGTACCATTCTATGTGTAGAAGAGAGGGATAATTCACTATTTTAAGACTAGTTAACTTCAGATTGGTTAATAGGATAATATAAAAATATAGATTAGAAAGTCAAGCATACATTTAAAAAAAAGGAGGAAATTCACTCAAATTCATCCATCTTTTTCTCTCAAAAAGTAGACGTAGTAACATGCTTATGCTTGGTGATTCCTTTAAATCACTGATGTTGTTGGTAAAAATGGAAGTTCTAGAAAATCTCTGCAACTCTGATGGAAAAGATGTCATGCTTGACTGGATTCCTTAATGGCAATTCGATAGTAGTAACAAGAGTTGCAAGTTGTTAGTCCCTTAGAATCCATGATTTTAACTTTATGGATTAGGCTCTGGGTGGCCACCACTAGGGCCTACTCAAAAAATTTTACATTACATGGATTTTAGGCCTAAAGATATGCTTGTAGGGCTACTAAGAGTTACAGGTCTATTCACAGAGAAGTGGAAAAGGTGGATAATTGCATATGAGCTCATGGCCACTAGTGTGGATATGCCAAGCAAGTAGGGACAAGAACCTGGTAACGAGTGTGAAGCAGCAGCTTCAGATTAGGAATGTTTGATTGAGAGTTGTGGTTGGTGGTTACTTGCGATCAATGTAAATGTGTTATGCTGCTAGTTTTGTTGCTAGTCTACTATGTCAAACCACTAAGTATCAGCAGATACAAAAAGCCCTACATCAAATAAGATAAATATAGAATCTGATGGGATTTTGGCATTTTTGTGTGGAACGAGTGTGGCTACCATGGTTCAGAGATCGACATTTGACTGTGCATAGTGGTAGTGGCTAATAATGATGGTTTTGCTGCACATGGATGGTAGATGCTATCGTTACCTGCACATGGGTGGTGGTCATTACCATTTTCTATGTGTTAATGGTTGATGTTGTAGTTATTCACACGTGGGTAATAATTGTCATGGTCATTACGCATAGGTGGTGGCTCCTCATGTACATTAGTCTAGCTCCTCATGCACTAGACCAGTCCTTATAATTTCCCCAACCAAAGGCAAGGAAAGGGGACAGACACAGTAGGAGTGGGTTTGCCCAAGATGAGTCATAATGGAAATCTCATGGTTCTCTCTTACTTTTATTACTTATTTGATGGCTCTCCTAGAGGTAGTTCGATGTAGAGTAGCAGGCAGATTTGATAGCTAGAGGTTGCAGACTTGTCAAAGGAGATGTGCTTCTTGTAGGCACAGGCAGACAAGGCTACACTGAAAGTTGTTTTATTTGTGCTCATTTTTGAGCTAAGTCTTTATTTCTTCCTATTATTATTTTTAATTTCTAGAACTAAATTATGGTCTCTATTATGTGGATTAAACATAGAGCCTGTGTTTCTTAAGAACTTAAATTAATCTTGTTCAAGTTGTTAACTGTTTCATGCTTTTATTTTTAATGTTCAACCATCCTTGCTAAGATTTTAAAGTGAATAGCTAGTTCTATGTTGAGTTGTTTTGGTCTACTATTTTTGATTACTTGTTAAAATCATTTAATTTACTACCATATTATTGTTAAAATTTCAAAGCAAATAGTTACTTCTACCAAAATCATCATGGAGCACCCTTTTATTTTCTCATTAAAGTTATTTAACCATTAAATGTCAAGTTTCCCTTCTAGCTGAGACTATTCTTAGGTTTCTGTACCCATATGAAAGGCACCTTAGGCAATAGTCTTTTTGTCTCTTTAAACAAGTTTTCTAAGTGTTTTTGTATCCAAATTTCATGCATTAACAACCTCTTTGGCCTTATAAGAAGGGCCTACTCCATTTACTAGTTCGTTTTCTGTTCAGTTTCATGTTCCTGATACTATTTCTATTCCAAAACTTTTGCTTCATTTTTATCGCTTCCTAATGAAAATTCCCGCTGCTCAGTTATTTGAAGTTTCTATTTCTAAAGCACTTTTGCTTTATTTTCTATGAATCTCTATCACCAAACCCTTTATTTTCTATTTTTAGAAAAATTTCTATTCTCAAGTTCCTGAAAATTTTTATTTCCCGAATCCTCATTTCCAACCCAATTTCTATTTAGCAGTCTCCTAAATCCTTTATTTTTCCTATTTTGTTGTAGTTTCATTTTCAGGTTCCTAAACCTACACATTTTGGGTGGTCCTTACCTTAGTCTTAACTTTGGTAAGGTGGTTCTCATTAATAACATTATTCTATTTAAATTTACTTTTCTTTCAATCTTATATATTGCAATTTCCTACATTTATTATTTTTTAAAAAATTTATACATAGCAAATTTAAGTTTTTTATCAAAATTTATTTAAAAAATTATTATCATTAGTATTTAAATATTTTTCTGTTTTACTTAATTTTATAATTTTTCATTTTATGAGCAAGTCCTCTCATAAATCATCTCAACAAAGATCATGTATCCTTACCCATGATTGATGAGCTACCCATAGCTTTACTTTAAGAAAACAATGAGCTTCACAATTTTTAAATTTGGTCCTTAGGAGAACACAAACTAGGATGGCAACCAATCAACCTCAAGCTCCCTTGGTGAACAACCCCTTTAACTTTACAAACTCTCATGATATTTTGAAATCACTTCAAAACATAAATTTGTTCTTTGATCCCACAACACCTACTAGTGATGTCTGTCAACATATACAATGTTTTGAAACCTTAGTAGGCATCCATAACATTATTCAAAATGACATAGTGTGTAGGGTCTTTATGATAACTTTCAAGAGTAAAGCCACCCAATGATTTTCAATGCTCCCTAATGCCTCTATCAACTCATGGCAAGGCTTTAAAAATAAGTTCCTACATCAATTCGATAAGTTCACTAGTCTTGCCTTAGCCTCAAGCAACTTTACAAGCTTAAGGAAACTATCTACAAAAAACATTTGTGATTACAATCTAAGATTCCTCCATCATCTTTCTTATGTGCCAAATGAGATGTGTTTGCAACTCGAGGGTATCCTCAATTTTTACCTCTCTACTATTGATCCATTTTTCACCTATGCCATCAAATCTAATCCCAACATAACAGAAATACAAGGAGTAATGGCTAAAGTTGTTGAGTTAGAACAAATTACCTTAATGAATAGTATTTAAACTTAATTTGGAATAATGAGTATTAGTAACCCTATGCAATCTATTCCTCTACCTTTACCAACTCTCCCAATGGCCAATACTATGTTTCACACTCCCCCTCTCTTCAAATGACTCAAGCAACGAGTAGTTGTTTTCAAGGATCAACATACTCTTCATTTTTACCACCAAATACTAGTTTAAATGACGATCAATCAAAAGCTTTGATCCAATCCATCATAAACCCAAAGGAAATATCTAATCCTTATGGATTTACTACTCAAACAAAAAATCAAATGACCCAAATATTGACCTCTCTTCAAAAGCTTTCCAATGAAATAGTTGAACTAAAGCAAAATAATAGCAAACTTCCTACACATTTTGAAAAACCAAGCACATCAATCGATAATGAATGTTATTGCCTTCATAACACTAGGCAACATTTTGAGAAGAGGTGTCCTCAATTTTTAGCGTTTTATGGTGACAATGCCCAAAATCAACAAAATGGAAAAACCCCAATTATGGTCCTCAACATACCTCATGAAAGAGAAAATGAAGAAGTTACCTCATGTGAACAAGTCATGGTAAGTGAACCCAAACCACATAACACTTGCTACTGTGGACTTAGTGACATTATGAATACCACTCATCAACAAACTAGAAATAACTCTTATAGTCCTCCCAACAAAAGAGTTCCTAGTCAAAATAACACAAGTAACCAAACTAGACTATCCCAAGTAAATGTTCAACAATAGCCTAGTTCATCTTCTATACTTAGAAGAACTCCACCTCAACATGAAGTTAAAGATGAACATAAAGCTTATGATCTAGTTGAATATTTGAAAAGTGTTAAAGCCAACATTTCAATGTACAATCTTTTACATTTTAATGAAATGAAAAATGTAATCCAAAAGATAGTTCACACTCGTGAAATCAATCAAGAAAAATCTTCAACAACTGAAAGATAAGTTCATTTTGCAAAAAGTCCTACTGCTCTATCAATACAAAACTCAAGCAATTCCATGTCCAATAAGAAAGATCAACCACCTTTCTTAACAACTTTGGTCATATTGGGAATGAATGTTCATAATTGCTTAATGGATTCTAGAGCAACTGTTAGCATCATGCCACTAGATGTGTGTAAAGTGTTAGGAGCACAAATGCTTTCACAAGCAAGAAGTGTAATACAACTTGTTGGATCTAATGTACTGGTGCTAGGTTCATTAAAAGAAGTGAAAGTGCAACTTAAACAATATCCTACTTTCACATGCTATACAGATATTTTAGTAGTTAATATGTCACCCACTTATGATGTGCTTTTATCTAGGACTTTTGGAGCCAAGTTAGGGGGCTTCTTTAGATCAGATTTTTCAAAATTATTAATTCCTATTAAATTAGAATCTGAATATGTTGTTATACAAAGAGAACCTTTTTATAAACAAGTTGTAACAAATTTTAATTAACAAAATCAATCTTTAGAAAATCAAAATACTAATCTTTATATGGGAGTTATTGAAGTTGGACTTAGTGAACATGTTATAAATGACCATGAGTGAAATTTTAGAAATAAATTCTTTTGCTTTTAGAGAATGTGTAGAAATTTATGAAGATTCCTTACCTTATTATCAACATGATAAAAAAAACATTTCTTTTTGGTGACCCACTACCATTAGGAAAGGACAAAGATATAAATGAGATTCTAACCATTAAAACATTAGAAGGTGAGCTAAATTTTGATGATATACCCATTGAACATGTCCCTAGAAAGGAAAACTATGTTCCTAATGTATTAGTTCAATTGGTCACTACTTTAGATGTCCCTTTTAAACACAGTTCTTGGGATTCTAAAATTATTAATGAAAAGGCTAACTCTTATTCTATTCTTGATAATATCTTTTCTTTCCAAGTTTTGATGATGCTAATCATATTCATGAATTTTTATTTTCCAATGGTGAATTTAGTGATCAATGTTTTAAAGTTTCTCAAATTAATGAAGAAGTTATATCAAAGGATTTCTATTTTTCAAATAAAATCTCTCTTAAAATGGCAACTAGAGAAGCTTTATTTGATTACTTACATACCAAAACCAAACCATTTAGACAAAAACTTAAACTCATTAATTCCAAGATTAAAAATTTGATGAAAGAAGAAATTGATAAACTTTTAGAATCTAAAATTATTCATCCTATGAAACATTCAATTTGGACATCAAATTTGTGCCTATTAGAGAACAAACAAGTGAATTATGATTATGTATTAATTTTTGTAATCTCAATTGTCAGAAAATTGTTAAAAGATGGTTTGATAAGAAATATATAGGTGCAGTCTTTAAAGTAGGAGATCCAGTCCTAAAAAGAGATAGAGCATTTAGTCAAACAGGTCCTCAAAATAAGTTTTCTCCTATGTGGTCAAGTCCATACTAAGTTACAAATGTCATTTTTCCTAATGTGTATAAAATTGCTGATTTGCAAGGATACAATTTAAATAGAAATTTTAATGAATTTTATTTAAAACACTTATACTCAGGTGCCCCACATGGACACTTGGTGGATCCCTAGTTTCATGCTTTCTTCCTTTCACCATGCATTTCATTTGTATATAGTTGCATTTGTATAGTTCTTTTACATTTCCATCATCTTCTCATGCATGTCAAGTTTACCATCTCTTTCTTAGCATATTGATTTTTCTTTGATTCATGTTTTTCATATGATTTTAGTAATCATTATGATCATTCTAGTTATTAGGCATTAGGTCATCATAACATCATTTGAAAATAATGCAAGTAGAATGCTTTATATGCTATATCATATTGCTATTATATAAAATATCATTATATGATATACCTTAATATTTTATTAATTATTCCCAATCTTTTTCAAGGTAAAAATTTATTAGTTATGTTGGATTATGGAAGATGGAACTTATGCTAACTTATCATGTTATTATCATGGTCATGTGAATGTAGGACATGTGAAGTTGAAGAGTGGTTAGCCACAATCACTAGGTGATCTTAGAAAATTCCATTTCCCTTTGATTAGCGCTAGCCCTCAAGTGTGATAATCCATGGCTATCTTGTGAGTAATAGGGTGAAGTATGTTCCTCTACAATTGAGAACCCTTAGCCACCTAGGATACTTGCTATGATGCCATCAAGATTATAATTAAAAAGATGCATGCATGAAGGTTGAACTGCACCATGGGCAAAGTTTCTGAAAGGATCGTGTTCTTTGGCAGTTCAACTAATTACCCAGAATCATGTTGGAATTCCTACCTTAAGAATGAAGTGCACCAAGAGCAAAGTTTTCTCTCAAAAAAAAAAAGAAAAGAAAATAAATGAGGACAATGTTCATTGGTAGTGTAATAAGTTCTTAAGTGTGATGGGGTTCGGCAGCAATCCTCACCCTAGCCTCCATCCCCTTTTAAACCTATTTTCCCAAAATTCAAAAAATAGAAAAGCAAATATTCCTCCCATTTTCTAATTTTCCCTTACCCCTTTTCATCCATTCCCTTTCTAAATGTCAAAAAAAAATTCCAAGGAAAAATCTAAAATTTGTGGCTAGATATGATATAAGATAAGCATGTCCTCTTCATTAAGTTTGACATAAATCTTATGCTCAATGTTGTCCTGTATACTAATGAATTTTATCTTTGGGATCATTTGGAATGAGATCTTAATTATAAATTCCATTATACTATATATATATATGATTAAAATTATAATTTATAAAGTTTATATATTGAAATTTTATAAAAAAGGTGGTGTGATCAAGGGTTTCCCGTGATTATGTTTAAATATTATATTTTTCTTTCAAATTTCAATTTTTCATTGTTTTTTTGATTCTTTATATTTTATACACTATTTTTTTTAAGATTTCTATGGTTTTGCTATCCTTGCACTTGCATGCAATTTAAAGTTTAGGGGCTAAGTGTTGATGGCAACATTCCCATGCTAGGCATGGGGTCATGATTAAAAGTTTTATTCCCATGACAATTAGGAATCCTATAAGTTTTAACCCATGTAAATTATGTTGATGAAAAGTAAAGCTCAACAAGGATAAAGAAAAACATCTTTGAAAACACTAACAACCAGTTTGACTTTTCAAGTGGTTTAATTAAAAGAGAGCTCCATACACATGTGTTGTCATCTTAGCATTTAACATTACCATGCTATGTTCAAAAGAGAGGGATAATTCATTGTTTTAAGGCCACTTACCTTCAAATTGGTTAATAAGATAATATGAAAATATAGATTAAAGAGTCAAGCATACCTTAAAAAAAAGAAAGAGAAAATTCACTCAAATTCATCCACCACCTTTTTCTCTCAAAAAGCATGCATAGTAATGTGCTTAAGCTTGGTGACTC
The DNA here is from genome assembly GCA_015680685.1 of Gnetum montanum. Classification (NCBI taxonomy): domain Eukaryota; kingdom Viridiplantae; phylum Streptophyta; class Gnetopsida; order Gnetales; family Gnetaceae; genus Gnetum; species Gnetum montanum. The sequence goes on from MNCI01009457.1 coordinate 334,357, forward strand.
CTTTTGTTGTTTCCATGTAAATCATTGATGTTGCTAGTAAAAAGTGGAATTTCCAGAAAATCTCTATAGCTCTGGTGGAAAAGATGCCATGCTTGACTAGATTCCTTGGTGGATATCCAACAGTAGTCATAGGAGTTGTAGGTTGTCAGTCCCTTAGAATTCATGATTTTGGCTCTATGGATCAGGCTCTGGGTGGCCACCACTAAGGCCTACTCATAAATTTTTACTTTACATAGATTCTAGGCCTAAAGAAACACTTATAGGGCTACCAAGAGTTACAAGTTTATCCACAAACTAGCACAAAAGGTGGATAATTGCAGATGAGCTCATGGCCAGAGGTGTGGATATGCCAAGCAGGTAAGGATAAGAGCCTAGTAATGAGCACAAAGTAGCAGCTTTGAATTAGGAACACCTGGTTTAGAGTTATGGTTAACGGTTACCTATAATCATCATAAATGTGTTATGCCGTCAGATTTCTTATCGATCTACCTAGTCAAACCATCAAGTATCAATAGCTACAATAGGCCCTGCATCAAATAAGATAAATATAGAATCTAATAGGAGTTCAGCATTTTTGTGTGGAATTGGGTGTGGCAGCCATAGTTCGAAGATCAATGTTTCACTATGCATAGCTATAGTGGTTAATAATGATGGTTTTGCTACATGTGGATGGTATATCTTACCCTTATCTACATGTGGATGGTGGTCATTATCGTTTGTTGTGCATTACTGGTTGATGCTGCAGTTATCCGTGCATGGGTAGTAATTGCCATGGTCATTACACGTGGGTGGTGGCTCCTCATGCACGTTAGTCTAGCTCCAGTCCTTATAAATTCTCTAGCTAGAGGTAAGGAAAGGGGTTGGACATAGTAGGAGTGGGTTTGCCCAAGGCAAGTTACAATGGAAATCTCATGGTTTTCTCTTACTTTCGTTACTTGTTCAGTGGCTCTCCCAGAGGCAGTTCAAGGTAGAGCAGCAGGCATATTCGATAGCCAAAGATTGCAAACTTGTTAGAGGAGGTGTGCTTCTTATAGGCATAGGTAGACAAGGTTGCACCAAAATTTGTTCTATTTGTGCTTATTTTTGAGCTAAGTCTTTGTCTCATCCTTTTTTTTTTAATTTTTGCAACTAAACTGTGATCTTTGTTATGTGGATTAAACACAAAGCCTACATTTCTTAAGAACTTAGATTAATCTTGTTTAAGTTGTTAACTATTTCATGCTTTTATTTTTAATGTTTAACTATCCTTGCTAAGATTTTAAAGTGAATAGCTATTTCCATGTCGAGCTTCTTTTGTCTACTATTTCTTGTTACCTTTTAAAATCATTTAATTTACTACCATATTATTGTTAAAAGTTCAAAGTGAATAGTTACTTCTGCCAAAGTCATCATGGACTACCTTTTATTTTCTCATTAAAATTATTTAACCATTAAACATCATGTTTTCCTTCTAGCTGAGGCTATGCTTAGGTTATGAGGTAATAGACCATCATGGACTACCTCTCAATCATTGTATTCTCTCAATGCACATGACAAATCTCATAAAATTGGAACTTGAATGAGCATACCCAGATTATGAGGTAATAGACCATCTCTCAAGAGACTATCAACCAATGGATACTCAGCTTAGGAAAGATCAATGTATGAAAGCATTCTATGAAGCTTGCAAGAGTAAAAAGGTCCTAATATCATTATTTCTACAACCATAGAAGGAGGGCCCCTAAATTTCTATTAGGATAATTTCAACATCAAGATCCTCCTTCTTTCAGTGAGGAAGACACTAATGAGTGAGGGGTAGTCCCTATGCCCACTCATATGAATCATAAGTATTCACATATGACCCAATTGAATTTTGTAAACTTACTTACCTAATTGGCCAATATTCCTAAATGGTGAATTATGTAGTTGTAAGGCATTAAATTCCAAATCTACACTTGTGTTGATATGTGCATATAATTAAGTGTGGTTGAGACATAAAGTATCTATTCTTATACTTTTTGTTATTTTATATCATTCTTGCTAAATCATGAAATGAAAAAATATTGAATGTTAAATGAACTAACTAACTACCTTATGAACTAACTATCCTAACGTAGAACATCTATTCCAACTTGTTGTACATATCCTAAACCTATATTAATGTTGTTGGTTGCCAAGCGTATATGATGAGACGCGACATGCATGCGCCACGATATCGCGTACGCGATATCGCAGCTGCCGCGATATCGCGGTCCACCGCCATATCTATAAATAAGAGGCGGCACTCCCCTCATTTCCCAATCCTGGCTAGAAGTAGCGA
>MNCI01009457.1:346255-419768 GCA_015680685.1 Gnetum montanum
CCCCCCCCCCCCCCCCCAACTTCGTGCCCATTTGCATAATTTTTAGATTAATCATGAGAAGTGGAACATCTTTCTTCCTTTCTCATTTTCCTAGAAGCATTTTTCAATCTTCGAGAAGATGCATTAGGTTAGGTTAATAGGAAATTTCTTACTTTGAGCTACACATGCTCTAGCGGAGAAGGTTATCACCTTAATTGGCCTCACCGTCGGGTTTAGGAGATAAGCCATGATCTTGAAGTAAGCTTGCTCCATCTTTTCTAGGGCACTGTACTTCTTATGGTTTACTTCATAGCATCAATGGATCCATTTCTTTTTCACTTCTAGGTATGCTTGCATAGATATCTTAGCAAGTTTTGCCATAGTGTTGGGCAAATCAAGGACTTCAACTATGACCTCAACAAAATAAGAGATGATGATGTCCTTGATTTCTACCAACACATCTCCTTATCAATTATCCTAAAATAGGTATGCTCTTCGTTGTTGAAGAGAATGGACCATAAGGAAGATCTTGAAATTTCATTTTGACTTCCTCTAGTGCAAACTCCAAGAAGGATCCAAAGTTCAACTTCTGTAGAATGGAACTCTGGACCTTCTTAGTCCTGATTTGCTTCAAATAGGCTTCTATGAGGGTGATTTCAAGGTTAGGTCTTAGCTTGGGGGGCTCATATTTTTTGGATTGATCCTTCTCCATAGTGGAAATCTAGCTAACATATTATACTTTGGGTTCCTCTAGAAGTGTCCTTATAGCATGTGTTACCTCAGTTGCTTATTCTTGAGGTTGTTATTATTGTTGTTGATCCCTTTCTCCTAAAGGTCACTTTTCTCTAGGCTACGATGACCCTCTCGCTTGTGGTCTATGTTTAGGTGTCATCTACGATGACAAACATAGTATTATGTTTAGCTCATTAGTTCATAACTTTAGTCATTTGAATAAATTTCTTTGTTAGATTAAGTTATGCTAATTTATTAGGTGTTAAAAGTTTATCATTTAACTAGTTGTTTATGATCATAGGGTAGGTATATTATTTTATTCCTTACTGATGAAGTTTATTTGTTGGTCTTAACCCTTTATGGTAGTTAATTTAATATTATTTTAATAGTTTAACCATGGAAAGTTATAAAAATTTTCAAAAAAATTTCTATGAAAAACCTAAGATTTATTTCCCCCACAACGTAAAGCATATCTCTGGTAGATCAAGAACTGAAAAATCAGTAAAATTGGATAATTGGTTTGGAAGTTATGGCACTCAAAAGGTTCTTAGGCTTTGAAAAATTATAAAAACTCCACTAGTGCCTTGGGAAAATGATGAAAAATGAGCTAAGTATCACACATATTTATTGGCTTTTTATGCTATGTCAATGGGGCTACATCTAGCTACCTTTGACATTTAGAATAGGAGGAATTTCAGGCTATTTTTGAACAAAACGAGAGCGAAATGGAAATAAAAAAGATGTAGAATGATGAAAACAACATGAAAGAGGATACGTTAGGTCAAGTTAAAGCAATTTGAGTGGAGTTGAATGTATTTTTTGAGGATGTTATGATGTAAAATAAAGCAAAATTGGATGCAAAAATGCTATTGAGATGATGTAATTGATTAAGCGACCCATGTTGCGTATGCCTGTTATGCCCTTGCATACCTTCATCACAAAGATTCTATATGGACCCTAAGAATGATGAATGGTTGTGTTAAATTAAATTCCATACTATGAAAGTTACTATCCTAGGGTTATGTTATTTAGAAAAAAAATTGAATAATTTGCTATGGTATAAAGCATTAAGATGGTAGAACATGAAATGAATGAATAGCAAAGAGAGAGAGAGAGAACTAGGGAGAGATAATTGACATTCTAGTCACGTGAGGTTCTTGGTAAAAATTATGATTCAGATGATTTGATACTAGTTAATTCCAAGTCTAGACCAAGTTCATTTGCACTTTAGTTTCCTCGCATTAACATATGTCTACTCTACATCGATCAAAAGTTTAGGACAATTCCAAAGGACAACCATCACTCTAAGACAACAAAAAAAGAGAAGAAGTATAGAGGACCATAGTTAGAAGGGTACCTTTAGGCATGGGTGACATGTCTTTCTAGCCCCATGATTACTGCTTGTAGCCCATTATTAATTCTAAGGAGTATGCTTTGAATTTCCATGTTGTTTTTCTTTCACAAGAACCACACCATGCAAAGACATGCTTCCTTTTATGTTCGATAATAAGAGTGATGATATACCAGTGGAGCATCATAGAATTTAAGGATGTTGAGAGACAAAACCATATCAAATCCCCTTGAGGTCCTTTTCTAGTTTGTTGGATAACAAGAGCATTAGTTACTTCTTAATTTTAATGTGAAAGAACCTTTATGCTTCTAAGATATTGATTTCTCATGGAGCAAATGGAATTGGTGGATGTCATGAAATCACTGCCTGATACCACTAGAAACTTAATAAATTATTAATAAATAACATAATCCAAACACAAAAGTTGTCCTTTTGGTTAATCAAGCATAATATTGATAGTATCCTTGAATAACTTTCCAAATTTGTAGTAGTAATAAACAAAATCAAATATTTCCAATAAAACTATATGAAATTAATAAAGATGAAAAGAAAAGAAAATATATAAAATAATGAATGAAATATTTAAGAAAATGAAAGACATATAAAGAACATTGTGAAAAAAAAGGTAAAAAATCAGTTAGCCTTATCAAGATGTTAGTATCGATGGCCATTTATCCCATGAGTATGTTGAGAGGAGGAGATTCAAAAAATAGAGCATGCATGCTCCTGTTTAGAGGTGATAGTGTTGTTGGTTACTTGGAATTTTAGGAATGACTCAATTTGTTGTATGTTAACTAAAAGATATTTTTGATGGCTTTATGGATGATAAATTATCATGACCATGGAAGGAAAAGTTAATTGGATGATGTAACGTCCTTCCCATAATATTTGAAACTTAGTACATTATGGCGCATGCATGAGATTTTAGTAAAGAACCTTATCACCAAATTGGAATTGAATTCTTCTTATCCATGCATCATGACATTGTTTGTGATGTATCTTATGTACTCAATTCATTATTAGGACTATTTTTTGGCTCTCATCTAGCACATTAAGTATCATATGATGTTCTTTTTGGACTAGATTAATATCTAGGTTAAGCTCACAAGCAATTGTGAGTGTACAAAGTTCAGCTTGGATTTCAATTTTTGGTAACTTTCTGTACACTAACTTATAGGAGAGTAGCCTATAAGAAGCTTCTAGGTTAAATGATATGTCGAGAGAGAATCATTAAGTTTTGTACTCTAGTCCTTCCTATATCTACTGATAGTTCATGTTAGAATCCTAGTAATCTCCCTATTGGTAACTTCAATGTGATCATTGCCTTGGAGGTGGTAGGAAGTTGTAAGTTTATGTTGCACCCCAAAGTGTTGCATTAATTTTTGAAAAGTAGACTATGTAAAATGCATGCCATTATCTAAAATGAGAGCTCTAGGTACCCCAAACCTATTTACCACCTATTGATATTCAAATCAAGCTACAGTTGTAGATATATAATATGATATCACTACATCTTCAACCTACTTGGTACAATAGTTAATAATAACTATGATGTATGCCTTTCCATTTAACATGGGAGTGATGAGTCCATGAAGTCAATTCTCCAAAGGTTGAAAAGCTCCAATGATTAGATCCACTATTGGTGTCCTTCTATTTGTATAGTCATTCCTCCATCTCTTTGACATTGTTTGCATGAATGGAAGTAATGACAAGCATCCATGAAGATTGTTTGCCAAAAGTATTCTACCATGAGGATCTTTGTAGTTATTCTTCTTCCTATGTAGTGGCCCCACAAGAACCCTCACGAGTATCTTGGAGGATGCACAACTAATCAACATTAGGCACACATCATCGAACAAGGTCATTTACACAAATTTTGTAAAGACTACCTTAGATTTCCATGTAATGTTTAATCTAGTAAAGAAACTATTGTTTCTTCTTATTATCCCATTTTGCTATAGTCTCCTAAGTGATAAGATAGGAGAGGAACTCATCATACCAATTGGTAATCCTTGTCTCTTAAACTTCAATGGATTTAGCAAAGAGGAGTTTATCTTGAAATTGATTAGATCAAGACTTCTTAGTTACTTTGATATTCCTTCTTAGCCAACATAAATAGTAGCAACTACATTCTTAGTTTCTTTCCTATCCATCATAGTAAGATCACATTCTTGCAAAATCACTAGTTATCATATGACACGAGGGCTAACTGCTAGCTTGTTCATTAAGAAATAGATGATACTATGATTAGTGTGCATAAAAATTTGGTATCCAAGTACATAGTACCTAAATTTTTCTAAGGTATACACCATAGCCATGAGCTCCTTCTTAGTAGTGGTGTAATGTAGTTGTGCACCCATAATGCTTCTACTTGCACAATGTATGTAGAATGGATGTTTCTAATCATTCATTTATATAAGCACCACTTTCAACATATAGTTAGATGTATTTATCACTATGTAGAATGGTTTGGACCAATTTAGAGCATGTAGAATTAGAATTTCTAGGTGCTTTTGTTTTAATTTTTGAAATTCTTATTTACATTCCTTAGTTCATTTGAAATCTAAATCTTTCTTTGTAAGTTATACCAACGATTTGGTAATTTTGGAGAAATTTGTGATGAAGCACTTATAGTAACCAGTGTGGCCAAGGAATGAGCTCACATCTTGTAAAGTTTGAGATTACTTAATAATTCCTTGGATGACCCTTACTTTTTTTGAATCTACCTTAATCTCTTTTCCTAAAATTTAGTGCTAAAAGGCAATGTCCTCTTAGATCATCAAGTGGCTTTTCTACCAATGGATCCATAATTTTATCTCTACATAGCACTTTAACACTTGCTTTAGATGGTCCAAGGATTAATCAAAGTTGGTAACATAGGTGGAGAAGTCATCCATAAAGACTTCCAAACCACTACCAATTTTCTATTAAAAAATACTGAATATAAGATGTAATAATGTTGTAGGGACATTGCAAAGGCCAAAGGGCATCTTCTTATATGCAAAAGTCCCGTATAGACTTGTGAAAGTCAGTTTAGCCCACTCTTCTAGTGCTATCTAAATTTGGTTATAACCATTATAACCATCTAGGAAAATATAGTAGTTGTGCCTTGTAATTTTATTCAACATGTAGTCCATAAATGGTAATGGAAAATGAGCTTTAAATGTTTCCATATTCAACAGCCTAAACTCTATACAAAATCTTCATTTTTCTTCTTTCTTTGGAACTATCATGATTGGGCTTATCCATTCACTATCTACTACAAAATAGATGAACATTATCTTAAGAAGTTATTCCACTTCATCTTTGAAAACTTGCTTAAGCTTCAAATTCAATCTTCTTTGTGTTTGTCTCCTTGGTTTGATGGATGGATCTATATAGATTCAATGTTGGCATATCTATGGTTAAATTCTTATTAACTTATGAAATGACCATGCAAATGTTGTTGACCATTTGTTCACTACTTGCAACAACTTATTTTTCTATTCTTGAGTGAGATTGACATTGATAATTACTAGCTTATCATTATCAAAAAAAGTATATTCTAATGTTTCTAGTAAAGCCTTAAGTTCAAGGATCTCTTGCTTAAAATCATCAAAGATTTCCAATTCCCTCCAATTCAATTTTATAGTTTTGTGAGAGACTTGGTTATAAATTTGCTTCATTCTATCCATGTTTTCTATATAAGTACTTATGAGAAGCTCCATTGGTTCCATGCATATTATTGATTCAGATTTATTTTCTGATTTAGTCACTAGGTTCATTCCTATTTTATGATTGTTTCATACATGCACCATTGAATATTTGATGTCTCAGCACACTTATTGCATGTTGTGATGAATGTACTCTTCATATCCCATATTCTTTGCATGCAATAACACCCTGTGTCACTGTATACCTTGCATAAAACTCACTTCTTCTTGAGCTATCTAAATTCATTTTACTTGAAGATTTCAAGGAAAGGTCTTTCATTCCCATCTTAACATGGATTGTACTGAGCCAAGCCATTTCTATGATAATAGGGAAATCCCCCTTATGATTGTCCACATGGATCACTAGAAAATCTACCAAATATGACCAATCATAGATGGTGGTCATAATGTCCTCCACCAATCCCAAAGGAACAATGATGGACTATTTTGCAAGCTCCAATATGATATTACATTTCTTGAGTAGAGGTAGGTTCTAGGTCTTATATATCTCTTGAGATATTAAGTTCATCTTGGAACCTAAACCTAATAAATCCTTACATGGATCATTTCCTGCAATTTGTAAATAGATTAAGGGATTCCTATGATCATATCATTTCCAAGGAAGGTGGCCTACCTTGATCCAATCTATGGTCGCATGGGTCAACATTACTGTATAAACATTTGAGGACTTTTGGCTTGAAGATGACTTGAGGGTGATTTTAGAAGAAGATCATGTATAGTTAGTAGCTATAAATGTCTACAAGAATTTTTGTGGACTATTTGATCTAAAGAAAGTCCTCTTTTGAGGCTTATGCTTAGTATCATTAAGATGATCATTCGACTATAAATTTATTGCCCTCATGACATTTTGTTATTGAAGCTATGGTAGAATTTCTCCTTGCATAGGTGGTGCAAGTGATAAGGGAGTGGTATTAGATGATGCAAGGTGAGTTGGTAGATACTAAGGAGGATAATTATAAGGAGATTTAATTTGTAGAGCAGGTGTTTTATGATATTTTGGTGGGTAGTAATGATAAGAGAAAGAAGTGTGGCTAGCAGATCCATGAGGAGATACATGCTACTGGACATAATATCTAGAAGAAGTGTGGTTCCAAGTATAAGCCACAAAAAAGACCTTTCTTTAGACCTAATAGTCCACCAAAACCCTCATAGACATCTATGGTTGTTAATCCTTCTTGCGCTAGTTCTGAAGCTATCAACAAGCCACATTTAAACCAAAGATCCCAAAACGTTCACACTATTATGTTAACTCATGTAGTTCATATTGGATTAAGGTAGGACATGTTCCTAGGAAAAGATTTGATCTTTGGAATATCCTAATTTACTTATAGATTGTAGAAAATGACCCATGCAAAGCTCTGCTTGACTCAATTTTTGGGGTAAATTTGATCTTTCAAGAAAGTATAAAACTTGGAACCTACGTCCACTTAAGAAATGTAATATTAGATTAAAGTTTGTTAATGAATCCATCACTGTTCCCTTGGAATTTGTGGAGGATCTTGTAACCTCCATTCATGGATGTTCTTATCTAGTGAATTCCCTAGTAATCCATGTGAATAACTGTAAGGGAAGCTTTTCTATTATCATGGAAAGGGCTTGGCTTAGCAAAATTGATGTTAAGATGGAGATTAGAGATCTCTCCTTAGAAATTTCTAAGAAAAATGGCTTTGGAAAAGTAGAGAAGAAGTGAATTCCATGCATCACATATACTAACATAGGATGCCATTATGTGCAAAAAATATGGGCCATGAAAAGTACATCTATGGTAACATGTAATAAGTGTGTCAAACATCCAACATTTAAAGGTGTTTATATGAAATAACCACAAAATCAGAAGATACCCAATGGATAATAACATATGTTGACTCTAATTCAATAATATGGATGTAACAAGTAGAGATTTTCTTAAGTGTTTATATTAATAAGATGGATGAAATAGAGTAGATTCAAAATTAACTCTTTTATAAAGAAGCATAATTGAATTGTGGGGAGTTGAAAATCCATAAGACTTGAATTGTGGGGAGTAGAATATGTATTTCTTGATAATGGTAAGTTGATAATCATGAATATAAGTCTCACTGAAGGACAAAAAATAAAGCTGCTAAAATTTATGAACAAATGGCCAATCGCTTTTGCCTAGTCATATAATGAATTAATTGGAGTAGATTCATAAATATGCTAGCATTGGATCTATACAAACTCCACCATCAAACCAAAGAGGCAGCTATAGAGAAGGTTGAATCTCAAGCTGAAATAGGTTGTCAAAGATGAAGTTGAAAAACTCAAAGTAGGATTCATCTATCTTGTAATAAACAATGAGTAGGTGATCCCACTTATTATTGTGTCAAATAAAGAAGGAAATGGAGGATTTGTATAGACGTCAGGCTACTAAATATGATAACATTCAAAGATCATTTTTTGTTTTCATTTATGGACCAAGTTTTGGATGAAATCATAAGATACTAGTACTATACTTTTCTAGATGGATATTGTGGGTACAACCAAATTTAAATAGTACTAGAAGCTCAAACCAAGACAACTTTTACTAATCCTTGGGAAACGTTTGCATATAAAATGATGCTCTTTGATCTTTGTAATGCCCTTATAACTTTTTAGCGCTTAGTCCTAAGCATCTTTTAGTAGTAAACTAGTAGTGATGTGGAAGTCTTCATGGGTGACTTCTTCAACTATTGTACTAATTTTGAATAGGCATTAGATCATCTTGAGCAAATATTAAAATGTTGTATTGAGACAAACTTGTGGCTCAACTAGCAAAAGAGCTACTTGATGATCTAAGATGACATTTTATTAGGGCACAAGATCTCAAAGAGAGGAATAAAGGTGAACCCTAAAAAAGTAAGAGCCATCCAAGGAATAACCAGACAATTTTAAATTATCAAAAATATGAGATCATTTTTTGGCCATACTAGTTACTATAGGTGCTTCATTGAGAATTTCTTTAGAATTGCCAAACCATTGGTAGAATTTGCAAAGAAAGATGCAACCTTTAAATGGACCAAGGAATGCAAAGAAGTGTTTCAACACTTAAGGTATAAGCTCATAGAAACTCTAATTCTACACCCCAAATTGGTTTAAGCCATTTCATATAATGACAGATGCATTTAACTATGATTTGGAAGTAGTGCTTACAACAATAGATAATGCAAAACATTCATACTACATCCATTGTGCAAGTAGCAGTATGATGGATGCACATCTCAACTAGACCACCACCCATAAAGAACTCATAGTAGTGGTATATGCTTTGGAAAAATTTAGGCACTATTTGCTTGGATACCAAATTTTTGTGCACACGAACCACAATGCAATTTGACTCCTCATGAACAAACTAGTGGTAAGTCACCATGTCATATGGTAGTTGGTAATCTTAGATCTTACCATGATGGATAGAAAAGGGATAGAGAATGTAGTTTCTAATCATTTGTCTCAGTTAAGATGGAATGGCAATGAGGTTGAATGATCCTTTTCTAATCAATTTCCAAATGAACTTCTCTTTGCTAAGATGATTGAAGTTTAAGCACCAAAGGTTACCAATTGATATGAGGAGTTCCTCTCCTATCTACTCACACAAGAGTCTTCCACAAAATGGAATAATAAGAAGAAATAACTGTAAGAAATCTAACGTGCATCGAGAACCCGATTGCACAAGTGGAAGCATGTAAAAAACAGATCTCTTAATCTACAAATGTGCATGAAACAAAAATGCACAAATTAATTTGAAAAAACAGATCGAACTGACCTCCAGCCATTGATGCCATTGATGAATGTTCTGGATCTTCTTTCACATAGGCGCTCTGTGGTGATGGTGTATGCAGACTGTAAGCGACTGTGAAAGGGACCTGAACTACTATACTGCAATTGATTCCTGGTGCTGTGTTCTCCCATCAAGAAACCGTAAGGCACAGGAACTAGTTACCATTTATTAGAAAAATATGAGACCATTACTGATAACCATGAATAGAAATTTCCAAAGCTATCACATTGTTACATTAGAAAGTTGAATCATTTTTAGGACTTTTCATGTTTACGTAGGAGGCATGTTTCCGCAATTGTCACAATGTATGAGGCATGTTTCCACAATTGTTACAATCTCCCACTTGGTCTCCATATTTATTCTAATATCCAACTTTCAAGAAACAAATACATGAATCATGGCGATAGTTCCTCTTAATGCGAGTAGTATCTTCCATGTATTACAATGTATTATTTCTCAAAGTCAATTCCTTTATATGGTAACTATAACTGTATGAACAAACCCAATGTTTATTCGCGGTCCAACCTTATGTGTGTGTTCTCTAATGACTTTATGCGCAACTGTATGAGAAAACGCACAACTGAATAGAGTTTCATTAACACTGTAATGTTGTACAACATATTACATCATGGAACCAAGTCCCATCCGAGTGACATGATCCTTGAATGACCGTGGTGGCATTCCTTTGGTCAAAGGATCAGCTAGCATTAATTCAGTGCTGATATGATCTATGACCACTTTATTTTCTTTAATGCGATCCCTTATGGCTAAGTACTTTATGTCGACGTGTTTATTTCGACTGCCACTCTTATTATTCTTAGCCATAAAGACAGCAGCTGAATTGTCACAAAATATCTGTAATGGCCTAGATATTGAATCCAGAATTCTAAGCCCTGATATGAAACTCTTTAACCATACACCATGTGAAGTAGCCTCAAAACAAGAAACGAACTCTGCCTCCATTGTGGAAGTAGCAACCAAGGTTTGCTTTCCACTCCTCCAGGAGATGGCTCCTCCAGCTAGCATAAAAACATAACCTGATGTTGATTTCCTGGAATCAACGCAGCCAGCAAAGTCTGAATCGGAGTAGCCAATCACCTCCAAATGGTCAGTTCGTCGATACATAAGCATGTAATCCTTTGTACCTTGAAGGTACCTCATGACTTTCTTTGCAGCCTTCCAGTGGTCGATACCTGGATTACTCTGATATCGGCCCAACATCCCCACAGCAAATGCAATGTCAGGTCGTGTGCAGACCTGAGCATACATAAGGCTTCCAACAGCTGAAGCATATGGAATGTTGCTCATGTGACTTTTCTCTAAATCATTCATAGGGCACTGGTTCAAATTGAACCTGTCACCCTTTACAATGGGTGCAATACTTGGTGAACAATCTTTCATCCGAAACCTCTCTAGAACTTTATTAATATAGGTTTCCTGCGATAGACCCAGAATATATCTAGATCTATCCCTATGGATCTTAATGCCAAGGACATAAGATGCCTCACCCATATCCTGCATGTCAAAATTCTTAGAGAGAAATTGTTTCACCGCATATAAAAATCCATGATCATTGGTTGCAAGAAGGATATCATCCACATAGAGGACAAGAAAACAGATTTTACTCCCACTGACCTTCTGGTATATGCATTGATCCATGATGTTTTCTTCAAAGCCAAATGAAGTGATGACATCATGGAATTTCAAATACCACTGACGGGAGGCCTGTTTCAAGCCATATATAGACTTCTTAAGCTTGCATACCAATTGCTCACCATCATTAGAGGAGAATCCTTCAGGTTGTTTCATATAAACCTCTTCCTCTAGATCACCATTAAGGAATGCTGTTTTCACATCCATTTGATGTAGTTCAAAATCAAAGTGAGCTACCAATGCCATGATCACACGAAGGGAGTCCTTCTTAGATACAGGAGAAAAGGTCTCCATGTAATCTATTCCCTCCTGCTGAGTGAACCCTTTGGCAACAAGTCTAGCCTTATATCTTTCAATGTTGCCCAAGGAGTCTCTTTTAGTCTTGAAGACCCATTTGGATCCTATGGCTTTAACACCATTGGGCAACTTGACAAGATCCCAGACTCCATTAGTGGACATAGAGTTCATCTCATCTTTCATGGCATCATACCATAAGTCGGATTCCTTACAACTCATGGCTTGTGAAAACGTGTCGAGATCATTTTTGGCTCCTATGTTGTAGTCAGATTCCTGTAGATACACTATATAGTCACTAGGAATCGCTGATCGCTTTATTCTAGTAGATCGTCTTAATGTTGGTTCATCAGGCTCCTGAGGGGCAAGATGATCAACGGGCTGTTCAACAGGAACTGGTATCTGTTGTTCAGCTGGATCTACTATGTCTTGACCAGCAGTTTGTGGAACTTCAACGACTGGTGGATGTACATCACGTATTTGTACTGTAGGCGTGTTGTGTACAACAATCAATCGAGTACTTGAAGTAGAGGGTTGAGCATCCGCATGATCAGTCGCTGGAATTTCGTTCCAGGAATGATGACTCCCACTAATCAAGTCATTCTCAAGAAATTTAGCATTCCTTGATTCCACAAACCTAGTAGTATGTGATGGACAATAAAATCTGTATCCCTTAGACCGTTCGGCATATCCAACGAAATACCCACTTATGGTCCTAGGGTCTAGCTTCTTCTCTTGTGGATTATAGACTCTTACCTCAGACGGGCATCCCCAAATGCGTATATGTCGCAAACTCGGTTTCCAACCTTTCCACAATTCAAATGGTGTCTTAGAGACAGCCTTGGTTGGAACTCGGTTTAATATATACACTGCCGTCTTAAGGGCTTCATTCCACAAAGACTTAGGAAGCTTGGAGCTGCTAAGCATACTCCGCACCATGTCCAATAATGTTCGGTTTCTTCTTTCTGCCACACCATTTTGGTCCGGAGAACCAGGCATAGTGTATTGGGCAACAATCCCATGCTCTTGAAGAAACTTAGCAAAGGGACCAGGTGCTTGTCCATCATCAGTGTATCTACCATAGTATTCACCACCTCTATCAGACCTCACTATCTTTATTTGCTTACCGCATTGTTTCTCTACTTCAGCCTTAAATACCTTAAAGGCATCTAAAGCTTCATTTTTGTGATGAAGCAAGTAGAGATACATGTATCGTGAGTAGTCATCAATAAAGGTAATGAAATACCGTTGATCATATGCATCCATATCTGGACTACAAATATCCGTATGTATGATTTCTAATATGGCAGAACTCCTCTTGGCACCTTTCTTTGACACATTGGTCTGCTTTCCCTTTATGCAGTTTACACAAGTGTCAAAGTCAGTAAAATCAAGAGTACTAAGTACTCCATCAGTTACCAAGCGCTTGATTCTCTCAATGGAGATATGGCCTAATCTACGATGCCATAACATAGAGGATTCCTCATTCATAACACATCGCTTAATGCCAGCATGAACATGCATAGAAGTGTAAGAAGTGTCGTTTTGTAAATTAAGTTGAAAAAGACCATCTGTTAATGTACCATTTCCAACTATTTCAGATCTATAAGATACACTGAACATAGTATCTGAAAAGTTAAAGGAAAATCCCAATGATACAAGCCTTGATACAGAAATTAAATTCCTTGAAAAACAAGGAATGTAAAATGTCCTTTCCAAATCCAAAACAAAACCACTACTTAAAACTAATTTGCATGTGCCAATCGCTTCCACATGTGAGCGCATCTTGTTGCCCGAATAGATGCATGACTCACTTCCTACTGGCTTCCTTAGGTTTGCTAATCCCTGCAAGGAATTAGTAACATGGATTGTAGAACCGGAGTCAATCCACCATGTGTTATGACTAACATCAACCATATTAGATTCAAAACAAACAAATGAGGATTGAGTACCTTTCTTTTCAAGCCATCTCTGATGTTTAAGGCAATCTTTCTTTATGTGCCCTTTCTTTTTACAGAAAAAGCATCTAGATTCCTTCTTGATATCAGCTTGTGGAGGGATTTTTCCCTTCCCTTTAGTGTTGACTTGTTTTGTATTCTTTCCTTGCATGGCCAGATGCACACTATCCTTCGCTTCCATGGCAAGTCTACCCTCTTCTTGCACACACATGGTCATCAATTCATTAATTGACCATTTGTCCTTATGTGTGTTGTAAGAAATCTTAAAGGGTCCATACTGCGGTGGGAGCGTGTTTAGGATGTAGTGCACAAGGAAAGATTCAGACATCTCAACCTCAAGTGTTTTTAGTTGAGCCGCTATGTCCCTCATGTGCATGATGTGCTCACGCACACCACCAATTCTAGTGAGCTTCATGGATGAGAACTTCATTATCAAGGTGCTGGCCAACGCTTTGTCTGATGTTTCAAATTGTTCATCAATAGCTTTTAACAAAGCGCGCACATTGTTATACTGTTCCAATGATCCACGTATACCAGCCGAGATCTTGGTTTTTATGAACATTACGCAGAGACGATTAGATCGCTCCCATTTATCATAAAGACCAATATCATCTGGATGGCTGGTTGCATTAACCGCAGGTGGTTCATCCTTACGGATAGCATAATCAATGTCCATCCATCCTAAATGAAGGAGAATTCTCTCCTTCCACACCTTGTAATTATCACCCATCAATTCAGGAATGTCACATTTAAAGTCAGAGTAATTTACAGGTTGCATAGCTGCAAAATAAACATGCTTATGTCACTAATTTGAGGCTATAAACTGTAGGACATGTGTACCAATGTAAACATGCAAAAATATGAATCACATGACATAAAATTGCCTGTGGGCTAAATTTTAATTCAAACAGACTCATATATCCTTATGATGAAGCTATTAAACTATATTCCTTTTCTTAATCCCTGTGGGCAAATTAAGAAAAATAATTCAATACTTCACCCTGATTAATCACTGTAAATATAATGGAAATTCATGTGGGACAAAATCTATTATATGACAGATGATTAATCACAATACTATATATGTGATGAAATACCTTAGGGCACATTTACCAATGTAAAACGTGCAAAATATGAATCAAATGACATAAAATTGCCTGTGGGCTAAATTTTAATTCAAATAGATCCATATATCCTTATGAGGAAACTATTGAATTATATGCCTTTTCTTAATCCCTGTGGGCAAATTAAGAAAAATAATTCAATATTTCATCCTGATTGACCACGTTAAATATAATAGAAATTCCTGTGGGATAAAGTCTATTATATTATATGTGATTAATCACAATTACTTATGTGATCTAAAACTCTTAATTTATAATTTTGTATAATCAAAGATGCTGTGGCCACTCTTAGACTATACAAAATATAAGGATCACTAGTAAATGATGCAAAAATTTCTTTCTAGTTATACAAACGATTACATTATGCATCAAAATCAATGTTGACAAAATCAATATTGACTAAACTAGTGATATATTTTCCTGCTATTGTTATTAATGCAAGCAAATAGAAAATTGCCATAAAAGAAGAATTGAATTTTCATGAATGAAATAACCTTCTGCCATGTGCTACACAGCAAGTAACGCAGAATGGCAACAATTTTTCAAAATTCTGTAAACCAGAAGCACAATTACCAGAAATAGGCACAATATGAAGCTACCATTTCGTAGTTGTACTGGACTAATCAAACTCTATTATTGTGTTACGGGTGTAGCAGTTATACCAATGCAAAACGGTATTGCCAGTTTGACGATATGCTTTATTTTGATGGAATTTGTATGATAAAAAAAAACTAAACTTATCTACATTTCAAAAGGTGATTCCAACATGGGCATCAAAGCAACGGAAAAACACCACCATCAAATAAAATAATGGGTTGCGGACAGACGGTATGACAAACAAATAATTTTCTAAATGCTTGAAGAAATTCCTAATTAGGAAGTGCCAGAAACACTAACAGAGCACGCACTAGCACGAGGAATGCCAATGGATCAACAATAATTCCCGAAATTGTAAATTGCCGATCAACAATAATTTAAGACAAACCTTCTATCGTTTCCAAAATCTTTACATAGTGAACTGGAAACATGTGTAAAAAGCCGCATGTAATAAAACTCCATCCAGTGAATAAATTAAATTGTAATAGTCCCTTCCCCAGGTCCAAAATAAGCGATTTAAAATCTCAGTAGGTTAAAAAACACAGCAGCAGATTCAACCTTAAGCGATTCTTACAATATCTGCGAATAATTGCCGCAAATCGTAGAAAACCCAGAAATCGCAAAAATTCGCAAACAGAAATAGTGCAGCAAAAACCAGAAATCGCAGAAAACCCAGAAAAACAAAACTAAGCATCAAGGCAGAGATCCAAATGTTCTGATACCAAATGTAAGAAATCTAACGTGCATCGAGAACCCGATTGCACAAGCGGAAGCATGTAAAAAACAGATCTCTTAATCTACAAATGTGCATAAAACAAAAATGCACAAATCAATTTGAAAAAATAGATCGAACTGATCTCCAGCCATTGATGCCATTGATGAATGTTCTAGATCTTCTTTCACACAAGCGCTCTGCGGTGATGGTGTATGCAGACTGTAAGTGACTGTGAAAGGGACCTGAACTACTATACTGCAATTGATTCCTGGTGCTGTGTTCTCCCATCAAGAAACCGTAAGGCACTGGAACTAGTTACCATTTATTAGAAAAATATGAGACCATTACTGATAACAATGAATAGAAATTTCCAAAGCTATCACATTGTTACATTAGAAAGTTGAATCGTTTTTAGGACTTTCCATGTTTACGTAGGAGGCATGTTTCCGCAATTGTCACAATGTAGGAGGCATGTTTCCACAATTGTTACAATAACAACTTCTTCACTATGTCAAGCATTACATGGAAATTGAAGGAAACTTCTACAAGATTTGTGTCAATGGAATGTACCTAATGGAGAATAGGTACAAGTCCTCTAGGATGCTTGATAAATAATGTCAATTGCTGCATTGATCAGCATGCATTGACATAGCCTTGTTGATAAGCATGCATCTACGATACCTCGTCAATGCATGGAAACATGCATTGACGCAGATGCATCGATGCAATGTCATGTCAAGCTTATATAAATGTGCATACCTTCCACATTTATGGCATAGTATGTCATTAGTATAGCTAAACTCTTGTAGTTTTCTTTTTCCAAAGTTTGAATATTTTCTAAGTGCTTGCAATAGGAACTCAAGCAATTTTATAGATCTTTATTTGAACATCTTGTACCTAAACACATTGTTGTAACTGAAAATAAAGATGAGATTCTTGACATTCCTTGTAGCACTTGGACTAGATTAAAATTTCTTATATGCCCTTTATTATTAATGCAATTTATATTCTTGTCTTAATTAATTAATGCCTTTACTAATGAACACATAAGTACAACCACTTCGAGTATACTATTTAACCCTTGGTAATCACAATAGTGGTAGTTTGGTACACCCAGTAATTGACACTTGGTAATCTAGTAGTGTTGATATGAGTTCAAGATGTGTATGGTAAGTGAGCCCAGATACTTGTGTTAGGATAGTTAACCTTAGAATCGTTAGATAATTAAATTAGTTGATTTACCAACCTTTTACTTTTACTTCAATGCCTAGGATAAAAATATATAAATATAAAATATAAATAAATATCATATTTCTTAGCTCACACTTAATCATACATAAGAGCCTATAGAAGTGAGAGTTAAGAAGATAATGATCACATTTCCCCAAATCACCATCTTTAACTATAGGCACACTTAGAAGCTATGTCCAAGAAATTCAATCGGATTGTTAGTGTATACTTGTGATTCATATGATTGGGCATAGGAACTACTCGTTACTCATCATTGGCATCGTTGTAGAGGATTTAGTCTAGCTAAGTGCACAGCTAAGTGTACTAAGTCAGAAAAGATAGTGCAATCACACATAGACATTGTGCAGATCATTAAATAATAACTCATTAAGAAAACAAAAATAAGCACACTATTTATTTTTTAGCAATGCTAACATGGCTTCTTCACACAAGGAGGAATCTCTACCATTCATAGTTAGATACAATGTCTAGAAAATGTCCCAAAAACTTCACATTGTTTATACCCATCTGGATCCTTACACTCTAGATTTCACCTTTATCCTAATTAAGACAAGCAGTTGTGATGGACATGAAAGGCAACATTTTGTTGGCTCTTAATCGAGCTATTCTTACAATTTTGATGAACAATTTGATCAGGTTGGACATCATTGGACTAAATGCACCAATAGGAGAAGGATTGGCATATGGAAGCATGATATGAGGCTTCCAAAGATAAGAGGATTCATATCCAATTATTCTTGCAACAACACAAATAAGGCAAGGACTTCTTTTTAGTTTAGTCTTAATGCAAAAACACTTCCCCTATCTTTCATAGGAAGACCTTTACCCAAAGGTTACAATCAACTATGGATAACCTAGCTGGGGAAAAGAATGGTTTTGATGATCTAGGGGCCTTAAAAGATAACAACAAAATTCATTCATCTAAAGAGAAGGATAATGACAAGAATAAAGATAAAGATAAACAAAATGATTGGGGCAGGGATCGAATAAGAGGTTCTAGCAGGCATCCTTCTAGCACTAATTCTCCTTCTTTCTCACTCTCATCATCATGTTTATCATCTTCCTTCTCCAACTCTAATAAGAGGAGTAGGGATTAGGATAGAAGAAATTGTAGTTGAGATCATGATGAAGATGAACAATAGGATAGGGATAATCATTGATTCTATTAGGATGATCAACAATAGGGGCAAGGATAGTAATAAATGGAGGATCATCATCGTAAAAGAAGACATAGTAAAACTCATCATAAGCATCATGGCCATGATAGGGGCCATTGAGACTGTTATGACTATGATAAGCCTCTGTTGGCTACTAGAAATATGTTAACTATTTTAGAAGTAGTTAGAATCCCAACCATGCATGTGAAAGATAGTCACATCAAGAGGTTGGATATGAACAATATTCCCATATTTAAAGGGGAATATAACTCAGATTCACAAAACCATCTGCAAGCTTTCATGATGTCTATGCCTTGCAAAACATTGAAAATATCTAGCAAAAGCTGAAATTATTCTTGAGGACACTCATTAAAGAAGCTGAAAGCTAGTACTAATTCTTAAAACCAAAATATATCCATCGATGGAGTACAATGTTGGAGCTATTCAATGACAAGTATCAAACTTACTCTAGAGTATCCAATTTGCAAAGGCAAATCCAAGGGTGGAAACAAGGCAATCATGAGTCCTTGGATGCAGCCTTGGGCATGTACTATTTTCTTTTGCACTAATTCATAGGCCATGAATACTCCCAAAGGGACCAGTTGTACCATATCATAGATGAGCTTAAGAATGAAACATGGAAAACTCTTGGGGTATATGCCCAAGGGAGACTTTCTAAGCTAAAGGCCCATTAGATCCGAAGGCTAATTGATCAAGTGACCAAAGAAGAAGGTAAACTTAAAAAGTGAGAAAGTGCATAGGAGTATAATAGGAACCCCTCCATTTGCAAGAGGGAGGTCTATTCCTATGATAATGAGGGGGAGGCATCACTTGATGAAGTGGTGCAAAGGAAAACCTTACTGATCTAAAAATTTATTATCAAAATATTAGCTAAGATAGATAAGATGTGGGACTCTTTGGATGAGAAGTTCTAAACAACTCTAAAGAATGCAAAAGAACAAAGAAACTAAGGGAGTAGTAGTCATGAAAGAAGAAAGAAAAAGGATATAGAATAAGGATATCACAAAAATAAGGGTAAAGCTACAATAGTAGAGAAGGTTGCATATTTTGAAATGGTTGGTGATGGTTGTGACATTTGCTAATATGAACATCCTAAGGGATGTTGTCTAGTGTTGTCACACATGCAAGAATCTAGAATGTGTGCTTTGAATTCTAGATTGGAAAAATGACAAACACCTAGGAGGCTACCTTATCCACAAGCCAACTATAAGTAGCAATTCCACTAGAAGGCATATTATTTGAGTGGAGCATTCCCAACACCTCAAGAGCAATATCAGTAGTGGCAACATCCAAAATCATGGAAGATACCACCACCAAGGCAACAGTATCCTTATCAGTAACCTGATCCCTATGGCTACTATGTTTAGTAGCCTATATTCCCACATGACTCCTCTAGTTACACTTCCTTCCCATACCACTACTACCCTTTGGAATTCTATAGAGCACCTTCTCTAAGGGGGAAGTCTCCTTTTTCCTTCTATCCTCTTTAGCACTCATCAACTCCTACACCACAACCGATAATACCTTTGCCACATGCTTCATCCATGTAGGGTGAAATTCCTGTGTAACTACAGTGATGAGATATGGTTTTTTGCATTGACTAGGCCACATCGACTAAGCCCTATCAACACGATTTGTTGCATTGACTAGGCCCTATTAACTAGGCCTCATTGACTATGCCCCGTCGACACAATCTATTACATCAATGTAGCCCCATTGATGCAATGTCTATTTTCCTCTATAAATACACAGTCATAGCCATGTTTATGCAATTCTTTCATCAATAGAGTAGTTGAACTCTTGCAGTTTTATTCTATAATCTTAGAGAATAATTAGTGAGTGCTTGCAGTATGGATTTGAGTCATTTGTACAATGTCTTATTCAAGTCGCAATGTACCTAGACATATTTCATGAACGACAATAAGATCGAGATTGATTCTTATTCATTGCAGCACTTTCACTTAGATTAAATTTACTTTTAATGCAAGTTATATTCCATTTACTTAGTTAATATTTACATTTCCATGCATGTTAATGAATTGGTGGAATAAGTGCAACTAGTTTCAAGTGTAAACACATATTTACTTAGTAATCCGAGTAGTGTTATTATTTGGTTCACCTAATAACATAGCACTTGGTAATCCTAGTAGTGGATACGTGGGTTCAAGACATGTACAGCAAGCTAGGAATAGACACTCATCACTTGTAGGCTAGTTTAGACTTTACTTTTCATTATTAATTAGTTTAAATAATTGATTTCTTTATTATTATTAGGAGTAGCATAAGGTCGCAACAACATCAAAAATCATATGCCTTACTTTGGACTAAACCATACATGACAAAGCTATCACTAGTCCAAGTGGGAAGATAATGAATTGTGATCAAGGCATAACGATCTAGATGCCACAACTAGTCCCATCCAAAAAATTTGATTGGATCATGCATGAATGCTTGTGATTCGTATGGTTGGGCGTAGGGGGAACCTTGACACTCATAATTAGTGCTAGTGCTAGGGATGATGCTAGTTATCTAGATTAGTTATATCATACACAATCACTATAAATGCATTATTGAACTATCTTTGGAAAAATACTAAGTCACACACATCATACACCAACAACAATGTCTCTTTCACAATGAAGTCATAATGCATTGTATGAAGAGAACATTCATTGAAGAACCAATGAGATATATGTTGAAGAAAATTAGAGTGACCAACCTCATGCAGGGATTTCATATGTTCATGGCCATCCTAACTATGCTCAAGGAATACATTCACCTAAGGTAAGCAATCCTAGAGTAGATGAAGTAAGTCCTAGACTAGGGGAGGCCTCAAGGCCTAGGACCTTCTCAAAACCTAAAAACGATAAATCAAGGGACTATGGGGAACATCATCAAAGCCATGAAAATCCTCCTAGTTCCTCATCTTCCTCTTCCTCTTCAGTGTCTAGTTCTAATGAAGATGAATGTAGGTATAGAGAAAAAGCTCTACTATGAGGTTGAAATAAGGGTAGAAATCAAATCCATGGAAAAAATCAAAGACCTCAACATGAACATAGCTAAAACCATCACAATCAAGCAAATAGAAATAGAAATTTTCACCATGCCATGTCTGATGATGATGAACCCTTGTTGATCACTAAGAGTCTAATGTAGATCATAGAGGTAATTAAGATACCCCATAGGCATTGTAGAGAAAGTCACATAAAAATGCTCAATATGAATAATATCCCTAACTTTGTGGGAGGATGTGATTCTGATCCACAACATCACTTACAAGCCTTCCATGATGCCTGTACCTTGCAAAATATCAAAAATAAGTGGCAAAAGCTTAAGCTCTTCCCTAGGACACTAATAGACAAAGCTAAAAGTTGGTATAGATCATTGAAACCAAGTTCCATCTAGCAATGGTCTGCAATGGTAGAACTTTTCAATGAAAAATACCAAACCTATGCAAGAGTGTCCAACATAAGAAACCAAATCCAAGGGTGGAAGCAAGAAAATCATGAACCCTTGTTGTGGCCTTCGATAGATATTATTCCCTCCTACATAGATGTCTTAGCCATGATTTCTCTCAAAAAGAGCAACTTTTCCACATCATTGGTGGGCTTCGTAATGAAATGAGGGAGATCCTTGGGATGTATGCTCAAGGTTGATTATACAAATTAAAAGCCCATCAAATACAAAGGCTAATTGGGCAAGTGGCAAAAGAAGAAGAGTTATGTAAACAAGAGAATGTTGAGAAATATCACCGGGACCCAACTCTTCAAAGGAAAAGGGTCCATATCTATGATGAGGAAAAAGAGACAGCTCTCGATGAGGTGATTTCACAACAAACCTTACCACTACAACAATCTCTTGATGAACTCCAGGTAAGGCTAGATAGGATGTTAGAGTGGATAAATGAAAACGCTAAAAATTTTGTAGAAACTATAGAGGAGAAGGTAGCACAAAATGAATTAGGTGATCATAATAAATGAAGGAAGTAGAACCAAGAAATAGCTAGGAACACTTATCGAAAAATAGGGAACATAGCTAAAGAAAGTGAGGCTATAGACTCAACCATAGATGAAGATGATGGATGTGACATCTATATATATGACCACCCAAAGGGCCATTGCCTAGTCATGTCACATCTACATGAGTATTGGGCTTTTGCATTAAATCCCAAATTCATACAAAAGCACATGCCTAGGAAATTTCCTTTTCCAACATGATAATTATAGACAATCCCACAACCAAGCATATTATCCTAGGGGGACTTATTACTAGCCTCAACACTATCATCAATCATAATGGAAAAACCAATAGTCATGGGCCACCACCATACTAGCCCTACCCTTACTATCAGCCAAACCCATATGGATATCATGTTCAACAACCTATTTCCCCGAATGGTTCTACCTCCTCTACTTCAAATCACTACTATCACCCTCTCAAATATCATCAACCCACAACATCTTCTGAAGGATCACCACCTCAAACCTCTCATCCTTCATCATATCCTCAATATTCTCATACTTTCCTCCACCATATGTCACCACCAACAACACAGGAAGGTTTAGCACCATAACATCAACAAGAGAATGTCACTTATGCTACAAACATACATAGAAATGATAATGGCAGTAAATTTCCACCACAATCTCAGAAATTCCCTTTCTTTAGGATGATTCCTACACATAAGCACAACACATGTGGACCTACTAATTCATCCAAAGTAGCACAATGCCAATCAAGTGCAACATCCTTTCTTTTACAACCAATGTCCTCTAGTCCTATGCAAAGGCCAACATCCATCGTTGCTCCAACACCTAACAGAAACGATGAACCTATTGTTGTGGAGAGATAGAAGAATCCATGCATCACTACTAATAGTAAAGGGTGCAGTTGTTTAGGAGCAACAATGTTTAGGAGAAAGTGTGTGAGCAAAAACTAATCTACATAGTAGCCACTACACTAGAAGACATCCAATGGGTTGAAAATGAGAATATGAAGTTGTTTCAAAGATGCAAGGAGGTAATTAATCGCTTATTAGTTCTAGACTTAAGAAAATGAACCAAACAAAGGACTTAAATGCATATATCTTATACTCTGAGTATACACTAGAAAAGGATATTAAACATGGAGACTCGAGGATTAAAATAGAAAATCAAGAAGAAGAAGAAAATACATCTGGTTCCCCCAAAATGGAAATACTTTCAAATCCAGATGACGATACATCTCTGAATGATCCAAACAAGACTATCATCAATGTCCAATGTGCTACCACATTAGTTAAATTAGTAACAATGATAGATGGAAGACTGGTGGTGTATACCTAGGGGATTGTGCAATCCATCTTCTGAATGTGTGGCCATAAGATTAGTCATGGGGGAGATGCTCCATCTTGGTTCAAGAACCAATAAGTGTTTTTCACCTTATTATTTTTACAATTTCTTATCATTTTCCTATTTCTTCCAAAATTTTCTGATTTTTAATATGTTTTCCATTTCTTTATATTTTTCTCTTTTCTTAAGTCATTTCCTTTATGTTTTATGAATGTCTTTTATATTTCCATTAGTAATATTGCCAATTCATGATGTAGAAGTCAACGCTATGTGTTGGGTTTTTGTGCTATGTTATCAAGATGACTGGGTAAGTAATTGTGTAAAGCAATGAGACCACCTCATCCATCCCTCAAATTCTTTGAATAAAAGGTCTTTTTCATGGAAAAAATTTGGTTCTTCTTTCATGAAACTAAAATTAATCAATAATCATTGTACCTTGAAGAAAGAGGGAACGACCAAGTGGGAATGGTAAGGGTGTGACCTCAACGGAACTTGTTGGATTTTCTTCTTATCTTCTTTCATGTGGATTATGACTCCTCTTGGAATGTATCATCACTCCTCCATCAACCAATAAAAAGGAAGCTTTTTCTATGCATGATGTGATTCCCATCACAAAAAAAAAAAAACAAAAACAAAACAAAACAAAAGAGAAAAAAACACAATAATGGGAATTCAAAGCACATCCCTTAGACACAATAATGGGCTACAAGCACTGGTTATAGGGCTGGAAAGACATGTTACCCATGCCTAAAGGCGCCCCTCTAACTAAAGCCCTTCCTTCCTTATTCTCTTTTCTTCTCTTTTTGGAGTGATGATTTTTCATTAAGGTGGTTGTGGACTCATGGTGATAGGCAGGAGGGAACACATCAATGCAAGGATACTATTCATGGTCTGAACTTGGATAGATAGGCATGCTGATCATTTTAATCACATTTATCACAAGAACCAATTGTGAACATGGTCAAGTACCTTACATCCTGATCTCTGCAATCCCTTCTAATCCCATTATTCACCTCACTGCTGCATATGATTATGAGTCTTTTGGTTTTATGTAGTATAGTACAACATCCCAACCACGGTAGTTGTGTATTTTTTGGAACAAAGGCATGGTCTACATTTAACTTCTTGGGTTCCCACAAATATCTATAGAAGTGGTTATGCAAGGGCATTATGGTAGGAGCCTACTTTGGGGAGGACCCACTTGCATAACTTTTGTTAATCATCGCTTTGAACTAACCTTCAAATCTTCTAGAACATCAATGACATTTTCTCTGAATTTATGCATAATTTTGGCACTACTTCTCATCACTTTCAATTAATTTTTTAATTTTTCCCACTTTTCTATTAAAATATCCTTCAAGTTCAATATTTCTTGGCCATCTTCTAAATCAGACCATTGGTTTC
This sequence comes from Gnetum montanum, assembly GCA_015680685.1. Taxonomy (NCBI): domain Eukaryota; kingdom Viridiplantae; phylum Streptophyta; class Gnetopsida; order Gnetales; family Gnetaceae; genus Gnetum; species Gnetum montanum. Next base: position 371,310 of record MNCI01009457.1, read on the forward strand.
AATTATTTGAAATCAGTTATTTGAAAACTTGTGTGCTTCCAAAGTTATGCTTATTAGTCATGGGGGCTAGGGATGTCGGCTTTGAAATTTTAAAATTTTTCTAACATCCTATTTTCGAACATCATGGTAACTAATAGTAATTAATCAAAATAATGTGCACATCTTGATGATTTTAGTTACCTCATCGCCTTGTGCATAGTATGATATCATCACCTTGTGCTTAAACAAAAACTAAGGGATCTAAAAAGGGTTAATTATTAATGAAAATTTACCAAAACTAATGTTGATCCTTTGGTGACTACAGGTGATGCTAAAGAAACATCTAAGGAAGAAGGTCTTTTTCTAGGAACAAAAATGAAGCTAAGAGGGGGAAAATTAAGGATATGCCCATGAATAGATCATAGCACATACAAGATAGATGCTTAAGCATTGCAGGTTTCCTAAGATCCATGGGACAAGGAGAAGAAATTTTAGTCCATCCTTCAAGAATGTTCTCCATAACTAGAGAAACATTAACATAACAATCAAGGTTGGAAGTCTACCATCGCTAACAACAACAACAAGAATCATCTTCAGTGGATTCTTGAAGACCCTTGCAAATTTTGGAATCTTTAATGTTTGTCTAGTCTTTTTGTGCCTCTATCATTTTGTATACATCCACTAGAATAAAATTTTGTAATGTGGCACTCAGCTTTGTTATGTCTATTTTTTCTTGTTTTGTTATGTCAAAAGCTAGTCATTAATCCCATACCTTTCCAATTTTGTAAAGAACTCAAGGACGAGTTTTCATTTAGTCATGGGGGTATGATGAGATATAATTTGTTGCATCGACTAGGCCTCATTGATTATGCCCTGTTGATGCAATCTATTATGTTGATGTGGCCCCATCGATGCAGTGCCTACTTTCCTCTATAAATATGCATTCATAGCTATGTTGATGCAATTCTTTGGTTAATAGAGTAGCTAAACTCTTATAGTTTTATTCTATAATCTAAGAGAATAGTCAGTGAGTGCCCACAATATCCCAGGACGTGTATGACAAGCTAGGATGGACACTCATCGCCCATAGGCTAGTTTAGACTTTACTTTACATTTTTAATGAGTTCAAATAATTAATTTCTTTATTATCATTAGGAGTAGCATAAGGCTGCAACAACATCAAGAATCATATGCCTCACATTGAAGTAAACCATGCATGACAAAGCTATCACTAGTCCAAGTGGGAAGATAGTGAACTGCAATCAAGGCATAACGATGTAGATGCCACAACTAGTTCCATCCACAGAACTTGACTAGATCATGCATGAATTCTTGTGATTCATATGGTTGGTCATAGGGGGTACCTTGCCACTCATAACATAATAAAGAAATGTTGCGGGGGTAGTGAATTTACAACCAACTACCTAGTCAAGTGATCCTAAATACAAGCCTTATAAGTGATCATTCTTTAGAACTAGTAGTTCCATGAAGCCCTCTCAAACACTTATGGCTACTAACCCTGCTACTTCTACCTCTAAAATTCATACCAAGTCACCTTCAAACTAAATAACTTCCCAAATCTACACTGTCATGTTGACCCATGAAGTCATAGATTGGATTAAGGTTGGCCATCTTCCCAAGAAGTGATCTAATCCTAGAAGTCTCCTCATCTACTTACATATCACAAAAAATGAATCATGCAAGGCTCTTTTGGATTCATGGTTTGAAGTTAACTTAATTTTTTAAGAGATGTACAAGGCTTGGAACCTTCCTCATTTGAAAAAAAAACCATCAAATTGGAACTCGCAGATCAATCCATCACTATTCCTTTGGGGCTAGTGGAGGACATTATGATCACCATTTGTGGGTGGTCCTATCCTACTAATTTCTTGTTGATCCATATGGGGAACTACAAGTAGGAATTCCCTGTCATTATGAGAAGGGAATGATTGAGCACAATTGATGCTAGAATAGGGATTTGAGATCTTTCATTGAAAATTTCCAAGGAAAATGAATTTGAAAAAGTGGAGAAGAAGAGAGTTCTATGCATCGCATATAGCGACACAAGGTGTCATTGCATGCAAAAAATATGGACCATTAAAGACACATCTCTTCAAACATGTAATCAATGTGTAGAAATAGTGGTAATTCAAATGTGCTTATGTGGACTATCCACAAAACACGAAGGTACCCAATGGTTGATAAAAGATGATGAAACTAAATCAAATATATGCATAGAACTAGCTAAGAGCCTTACTAGTACTTATGTTGAGAGATTGGATAAAATCATAGCCATTCATCTAAGGGCAAGGATAATGATCAAAAGAAAGACAAAGAAAAGCACAAGGATGACCAAAGAAGAGAAACTAGTAGGCATTGTTCCCCTAGTTCTCCTTCTTCACTCTCATCATTTTCTTCATCTTCATCATCAAACTCTGATAGGAGGAATAGTAGCCAAGACAAAAGAAGGAATAGTTGAAATCAGGATGAGAATGAACAATAGGATAGAGATGAATATAAATCCCACTAAGATGATCAAGACCAAGGGCAAAGACAACCACAAGGGGAAGAGGAGCATCATAGAGGTTGAAGGCATAGTAGAACTCATCATAGACATCATGACCATGAAAGGGACCACCATGATCATCATGATTATGATGAGCCTCTCCTAGCTACTAGACATATGCTTAACATTTCAAAGGCAATAAGAATTCCAACATGGCATTAGAAAGATAGCAAAATCAAAAGGTTGGATATGAACAATATTCATAAATTTAAAGGGAGATATAATTCAGATCCTCAAAATTATCTCTAAGCCTTTCATGATGCATGTGCCTTGAAAAACATAGAGAACGAATTATAGAAGCTAAAATTGTTCCCAAGAATACTCACCAAAGAAGTAAAACGTTGCTACCAATCCTTGGAACCATAATCCATTCGTCGATCAAGTACTATGTTGAAACTCTTCAATGAAAAGTATCAAACGTACTCTAAAGTGTCTAACTTATGGAGATAGATCCAAGGATGGAAGCATGAAAATCTTGAGTCCTTGGATGTAGCCTTGGGTAGGTACTACTCTATGTTACACAAATGCCTAGGTCATGGATACTTCCAAAGGGAACAACTTCATCATATTGTAGATGGGCTCAAAAACAAGATAAGGGAAACCTTGGGGTCTATGCCCAAGGAATACTTTCTAAGATGTGGATCCATCAAATTCAAAGGCTAATAGATAATATGGTCAAAGAAGAAGGGAAGCTAAAAAAGCATGAAAGTATAGGAAAGTATAACAAGGATCCCTCCAATTGCAAAAGGGAGGTGCATTTATGTGACTCAGAGGAGTAGACACTACTTGATGAAGTGGTACAAAGGAAGACCTTGCTCATACAAAAACTTATCATTGAGATACCAACCAAGGTAGATAAAATGTAGAACTCCTTGGATGAGAAGTTCCAAATAGTTTTGAAAATTACAGAGAAAAGAAAAGACCAAGGGAGTAGTGGTTAAGAAAGAAGAAAAAAGAAGGATACAAAAAAGGGTTATTATCAAAAAAAGGGTATAGTTGCAGTAGTTAAAGAGATTGCAAATTCTAAAATAGATGATGAAGGATGTGATAGCTATCATTATGAACATCCCAAGGGATATTGCTCTATTGTGTCACATATGAGGCTCGTTGGTTGTGAGACCTAGTTTTTCCATCATCAAGATCCTCCAAATTTGACTCTAACCTTTGGTAAAGGACCTTCTCATCATAGAAAGGAGGAGAATCTATGTATTGGAATTGGCTAGAAAAGAAATCCTCAGTCCTTTTGCCCTTAGAAGCCTCATATTATGTGACCATGTACTGATCTTTCTTTTGTTGGACATTAATGGGCTAATAGTCTTTGTAGGTGTAGTCTTAGACTTTGTATTTTGAATTAAGTGCATTGATGCCTAGCTTTATGAGATTGATTACCAACATAGTAGAAACATATTGGTCTGGAGGCAACATAATTTTTCCTTCTATGACCCTCCAACACATTTATTCATCTTGATGCAGGATGAAAGTAAAACTCGGATTATAGTGATCTGGATAAGAATAGATAATCCTTAGTTATTGGGACTTCTTTGATATCCCCTATTATTGATTAGATTCACTAGTAGGTGGTGGAGACTTATCCATATGAGAAGAAATCATATTACTATTAAATAATCAATATGCCTTAATATTTTTGACAATGTCTTTATATGAGACATAGTTTACTCCTAATCAACATCCTTAGTCAAACTAGGAAAATCCCTAGCAATGATGCCAATGATGAGTAGCATGTTTATCCTACACACAACCATATGAATCACAAGCATGTACTAGTGATCTAGTTGAATTTTGTGGACTTTCATTCCTAAGCTACTTATAGTCTTAAACTATCAAGCAAAGGATTGTATAGTTGTTGTTTTCCTAACTCACACTTGTAGTATTAGTTTGTATGGTTAAATGTGAGTTAAGGCACATGATATGTGTTATATATATATATATATATATTCTCCTAAGGCTAGGTGAGTAACAGGAGACTTAATGATTAACTATTTATCTACTTAACTATTCTAATACAAGTAGCTATTTCTACTTTTCATACACATTTCTAACTAGTATCAACACACTAGGTTATCAAGTGGTGATTACTAAGCGTACCAAAAGGCCACTATTGGGATTATCAACCACAATATATTATGTTTGAAATGGTTCTACTTATGTGTTTAGGATTAAGCAAATTAATTAACTAAAACCATAAGTATAAATTACATTGAAAGTATAGTGCAAGTAATAAATATTAAACTATTCCAAATACTACAATGAATATCAAAAATCTCAACTTTATTGTCATTCACACTAATGTGTTTAGGTACATGGCATTTAAATAAATCTTTGTACAATCTCTTTAATTCACATTATGGGCACTTATAGAGAAAATATTCTACCTCTAGAGAAACTAAACTGTAAGGGCTTCACTATGCTATGAATCTAAGGTGTCATAAATGTGGTTGGTGTGTGCATTTATATAGGCTTCACCTACATCAGTATCGATGCATGTTAATACATCAATGGGGTTGCATCGATGCATGTCCATCAACATAACCTAGAATATCATGACTCATCAACATGGCAAATCAAATGGTCATAGTTAGCTATACCTACAAAAAACTATAGCAAGTGATCCAATCTTTAGACAATCAATTCCATTTCCTTCGTCTGAATTTATATATATGATTTTTTCATGACCAATTACCTTAATAAATAAGGTGAGATAAGGCAATCATATGGTTGTACTATAAGGTTAGAAGTAAGGTGGTTACTAATCATGTAAATATAGTATGGGTAATCATTTTAGCATTGGTAATTTTCCAACATATAAGATAAACTACCCTAATAATTACTCCAACTTTTCCATTGTTAAATTAATTACTATAACATCCATTATTTACTTTTATTTGTAATATGTAAAATATGGTTTTGAATATGGCATGTAATATGTTGGATCTTTCTTTTTCATTCTATCATGGTCATTAACACATGCATAGGTGATCATTGTAAAATAATTAAGTCACATTGCCTTACACCGAAGGTCTTATATGGATAATAATAATTAAGACATGAACCATGTAAAGCTCTTACATCCCATCACATCACATAACTTTAAAGTAAAAAGTAACATAAATTCATGGCTATCTGCCATGCAGTTTCCTCTCTAGATGATACAACTTGTTAGTTTACTTCATATATCATCTTTCTGATCTTGCAGAATATGACATTGATGAGTCACCATTTAGCCTCACCATGATATCGCATACACAATATCGTAGCCTATCTTCTCATCTATAAATAAGAGGTAGACAGTTTCAATAGGGAGTTAGTAATAAGTTTTTAGAGTTAAGTTTTGATTTTAGTTTCTATTTTTCCTCTCAACCCTTTTCCTCCCAGTGTATGCCCACAGTGTGGTGAATGTAATTGTACAACATCCTTTATTCGAGTGTGACATACTTGGACACGCACATGACCGGAAATAAACATCGAGATTACTTCATCATTGCAGCATTCACTTAGTTGGTTCCTATTACTTAGGAGCAAAGTATCAAATATTTGTAGAACAAATGTCTCCAGCAAGAGCTCGGTCTCATGGATACCTCTCATTACTTCTTTGCTTGTATTTGCTATTAGTTTTTGTTCATTGTAGTAAATATGATGATGTTGGGGTTATTGCTACTATTATGGATGATTTCAGTTCTTTGCTTGAGTTTAAGAAATGCATTACCCATGATCCATTTTTCCTTCTCAAAGATTTGGATGCTAGTGCTGCACCCACTGCATGCAATTGCACTAGTATCAGCTTCAACACCTCTACCAAGAATCATCATCATCATCCAGTAGTAGCAACAACAACAGTAGTAGAAGAAGACTAAGTTGTGGAAATCTCTCTCACCAATGCTATGCTATGAGGATCGCTATCTTCCCACCTCTCCAACTTATCATTCCTACATGGACTTAATATTTACAATAACTCCTTTTTTGGAAGAATTCTACGTTCTCTGAGTTGACTGCATAGGCCCAAAATGCTTGACCTATTTGCTAGCTTCCTACAGGGAGAAATCCCTCAATGATTGTTAAAGTAAGCCACAGGTTAAAAAAACATAAAATTAAAATCCTTAACAAAAACCAAAGTTATAAAGTGACTCCTTCCCCTAGTCACTTGTAATAAAACAAAAGAAAATCACACCCCTCGAGACAAGAGCTAAGAAAACAAATCAAATTGCTTAAAAAAAACTCCTTAAGAGAACTTAATATTGTTTTCAAAGCCTACTATGTGACATTGAAGCTAAAAAATGCTAACAATAGAACACTTCCGACCATAGTCTAACTCAATGTAACTAGTGTTTTGATGCTAAGCATTCAAATGACATTTCCAAATGAAGAAAATAATTTCAAAAATAAGTATCTTCTAAGCCTTTCGAAAGTGTGGCTTAACATAGTCATCATTAAAGATATATAAAGGGAAGCCAACAAATTGATTAGGAATAAAAATCTAAATAGACTGAAACCATTTCCAAATTTGTTAAGAAAAGGAGCATTCCCCAAAAACATGCGCAAAAGAGTCTTCAACTTAACAAATGGTGCATTCAGGGTAATCAAATCCTAAGAAGTAATGCTTATATCCAATGAGAAGTCCTTGATTAATCAAGGATCAAAATAAGAAATGATGCTTAGGTTGGGCCTTGGATTTTCAAACACGATGAAAAAAAGATTTCCAGTGATGATCCTCAAGTTACACATTCAATCTTCTATTTAAATTAGAGAATTGAAATTCTTATAAGTAAAACCAAGATTTAGCTTTAGAAAGATGAAGGGAATGCAAAGGGAAACCATTTGGCCAAAACCAATCATCATACCAAGGGGTATCATTGTGCAACTTAGGAACCCCAAAGTTGGAAAGAACATGATCAATGTACTAATAAATAGGAGTATCTTGTCTTTGAAACCCCTATTAAACTTTGACATATTTCCAAGAGAGAGCAATAATATCATTTCTAATAGAAAATAATTGGCCAAAATGATGGAGATTGTGATCAGAAAAACAATTAGCTCTAGGAGAAAATTCTTTATATAGATAGCCCAAATTCTTTTTCAAAATAGATGACCACCAAATAGAGTGCATCAACAAAATGTTTAAGCTTAACTGGGTAGGTTTCCATTGTAAAAAGCCTTTGATTTGATTCCAAAAACATCAAATTTTCTTTAAAAGGAATGAACTTATATCCATCTAAGATCCTTCACAGATGATCCAAATGCTCTAATGAGTATTATTCCATCTTTGGTGACTACCTAGACAAGAAATATTATGCCTACAAAGAATCTTCTGAGCTTCATTACCTTCTATACAATGAGTGATCCATTTAGAGGCTAAGAGAATACTTTGTTCAATAGAGAAAAAGCCCAAGCCACCTTGATCCTTTCTTAAAATACAAATATCCAAAGCAACTTGATGGAAAGCTTTGTGATTATCCTTATTCCCCCATAAAAAGTTCCTGAGAATTTTGTCGATGCTCTGAAAGTAAGATTTAGAAGGAGCCATGAAAGAAGAGTAGTACACATGAGTGGAACTCAAAATATGGTTGGCTACGATAAATTTACCTACAAGAGATAAGGGTGTAAAAGTTTGTTTCAAAGTTTTTTGTTTAACTTTTTTACCCACATTATGCTATAAAGTAGTAGGAGTAGAGAATAAAGCTATCGAAATACCCAAAAGGATAAAGTCATCTGTAGGATAAAGTAGACCTTGGAAAGAATCTCAAATGAATAGCTTGCATTTTGCTCTAATTAATTTTTCCTCTTGAGGCTTTACAGTAAATGTCAATACAATCCAAGGCAATGTTAAAATTATTGTGTTCCTCAAGCAAAGTGAGAAAAGTGTCATCTGCAAACTGGCTGTAAATAAGATTCTTACCATCGTGTGGAAGAGAGATACCTTTTAACCTCATAGAATCATTGTGAGCTCTAAGAATAGCTCCAAAAGCATCAACAGTGATGATAAAGAGATCACGAGCTAAAGGGCATCCTTGTCAAACTAATTTTTGAAGCTCAGTAACGCTAGAAAAGGTCCCATTAATACAAATAATTGAAAAGGCATTTGACAAAAGAAGATCAATGTGATTTTCAAAAACATTACCTAAATTATGATGCTTAATAATACTTCCTAAAAAAGACTAGTCAAGCATGTCATAAGCTTTCACAAAACTAAGCTTAAGAAGAATAGCTTTTTGATTAGTGAAAGAATCCCAATGCATATCCTCAATAGCAGTAACAACATTGTCTAAGATCTACCTGCTTTAAACAAAACTAGTTTGCTCTCTGTTGATGAGATAAGGAAGAAAAGGTTTTAATTTATTATCTATAGCTTTAGCAACAATTTTATAGATAACATTTAAAAGAGTAATAGGGCACCAATTATTAATGCACACATAATCTCCTAACTTGGGTAGTAACTTAATAATTCTAGTATTGATAACTTTGCCAAAAGAACCTTTCATAAGAGCTTCCTTATACACACTATAAATAGTATCTTGAACAATGGACCAAAAGTTTTTGAAAAATTCTATAGGAAGACCATTTATACCAAAGGCTTTGCCATCGTGAAGTTATTGAAAAGCATTACAAAGATCCTATTTAGAAAGAAGAGTAGCATCACCAAAATTGGAATGATTAAAAGGAGTAATAACTCCCAAGCAATTATCTATTGCAATTGGATCAATATCTTATTTACTAAAAATATTAGAATATAATCAGAGAAAGCTTGTAAAATGTCAATCTTGTAAAAATCAGAGTAGCTAGGATTTTAGAAAAGGGTTGTCTCCCTTTAAGGACATGAAAAAAAAATTTAGTAGCTTGGTCACCCATATGAAGCCAGGAAGGACAAGCATGAAGGTGAGAACCTCTAGCTTTATGATGATCCATAATATGCATGTTTTCCTCAATAGTTTGCAAACTATAGAACTAAGCCTTAGTACTTCACCTCTATTAATAGAATTTTGTAAGAAGGAGATTTCCTTATGAAAGTTGGACTGATGTGAAGCTATTCAAGAAGCCACAATTTTTCCTGCATGTTTAGAAATATGTTGAAAGCAAGCATAAGTTTTAATCCACCAATCTATCCAACCATCATCACCTATGGGTTTAGGATACAGATTGCAAATTTACATCAATAAACAACACATACAGCTACTACGAAGAAAGGCAATGTTGAAAATATAGAGATCATTGGAAGAGTGGAATCAACCAGAAAGGAAAAGGGCTAATGAATAGGATAATGATATGATAGAACCTGGCTATAATCTACTTGAACAAGAGCATCATTGGTGGTAGTAAATTAAATAAAAGCATTTGCAAACATGTAAACCTAGTCCCACCTAAAAGAAATGTAGGAATCTCCTTATCTGGCATTGCTCCAAGTAAACCAATTAGAAGTACCAGAAGAGGGGTAGTTTTCATTAACTTCATGCAAATTCAATTTTCACTTCAACTGAAACTAAAAGGAAAGTTTATTTTTATGTAAACTACCTCTTTATCCTTCAAATTTTTTTGATGCGTAAATTTTGGACACACCAACACCTGCGAAAACTCGTTTTAGAAGACTATCACCCAGGGTGCCTCCCGTATGGGTACGGAAACCTGGGAATAGTCTCAGCTGAAAAGGGCTATGTGACAAAATAATAAAAATAATCCAAACAAAATATTAAAAATTTAAATTAAATTTTAAATTTTAGGAGGGTTCTGTTTGGATTATAACAAATAAAAAGACATAGTAAAATATCCAAAATTAAAGTCAAACATTTGTGCAATTTTTTTCTTTTGAAAAGTAAACAATACAAAAGGAAAATTGAAATTAAAATAAAATTTCTCTAATCCACTGCTTGACCACCATCGTTCTGTGATGTTGCTATTAACAGGCATCCGTTGCAACTATCAGGTGCTGCCGTTAGTTGTTGTTGCCTGTTGCTTGACTGGCTGCTCTAGGATCTGATGATTTGGGGCCACAGTCCAAGATCTCCCTGCCCCGCGTCACCTTTGACCACCTGCCTGGATCCTTTCTTTTCTATGAGAGAAGCTTGAGCCACACAAACGGAACATATGGAGAATCATTCAAACAATGCCCAATTAAACAGCCACCGATTAAACAGCCACCAATTAATCAGTTAGAAATCCTTTTGGGATTCTTGTCTTGTTTCTGTGAATAATAATGCAGCTGTCGACGTTTCCCCCAAAATGGGACATGGAATCCCACCCAAAAAATGTTGAGAGAAGTGAGCGCTAAATCAGGTAGTGTTTGGAGACAAACGAAAAGAGGAAGATCCGCTGAACAGATCTGCCGTGTGTGCATATACAAAAAAATAAAATGCAGTTCATGAACGTTGCATGGGCAGCAGATTCTTGGATCCACAAGCCTAGCCGTGTCCAAAAATGTTGGTTCAGGAACGTTGCACAGGCAGCGACTGTTGGAAAAAACTAACTGTGAAGCAGTAGATCACAGCAATGAATTAGCAGTTGCTAATTCATGAACTACAATTTCCATTTCTATCGCCTGATAGTTTTAGAATTTTCCCTAAAGATGACATAAGACTTCTAAACGTGTTGTGAAGATCTATCTCAGTTAATTTTAGATGTTTCCAATTTTGTAACCCCAGATGTGGCTATTTAAGTCTGTCTTGGGATCAGTCATACACAAGAGTTAAGAGTTCTCCCATTGCATGAGAGAGAGGCTTCTTCTTGTTCTCTCCTTGTGATGAAGAGAGAGAAGCTTGTTATTTCCACATTGCATGAGAGAGAGGTTTCTTCTTGTTCTCTCCTTCTGATGAAGAGAGAGAAGTTTGTTATTTCCACATTGCATGAGAGAGAGGCTTCTTCTTGTTCTCTCCTTGTGATGAAGAGAGAAACGCTTGTTATTTCCACATTGCATGAGAGAGAGGTTTCTTCTTGTTCTCTCCTTGTGATGAAGAGAGAAGCTTGTTATTTCCACATTACATGAGAGAGAGGCTTCTTCTTGTTCTTTCCTTGTGATGAAGAGAGAAGCTTGTTATTTCCACATTACATGAGAGAGAGGCTTCTTCTTGTTCTCTCCTTGTGATGAAGAAAGAAGTTTGTTATTTCCATTACTCTTTACTTTCATCTCATTTCATATTTTGCTGCCAGATCTGCTAACAGTGGAATTGAAGCTCCTAGGTTCATAGTCCATGGAAGTGTTGCAAATCGTGCATACAAATTTTACAAAATGGTTGGCAAATACGAAATAAAGAAGTTCAATGGAAGCAACTTCACATTGTGGAAAATAAAGATATAGGCAATTTTGCGTAAAGATAATTGCCTGGCAGCTATTGGAGAAAGGCCGCGAGAGGTCACGGATGATAGCAAGTGGAATGAAATAGATGGAAATGCTATTGCTAATTTACACTTAGCACTGGTAGATGGGGTTCTTTCAAGTATTGCAAAAAATAAGATGGTAAAGGAAATATGGGACACTTTGATGAAGCTGTATGAGGCTAAATCACTCCACAACAAAATCTTCTTGAAGAGAAAACTTTACACTCTTTGTATGGAAGAAACCTCATTGGTAACTGACCATATCAACACCCTAAATACTTTATTTTCTCAACTCACATCATTGGGATATAAAGTAGATGTAGGTCAACGTGTAGAAATTCTACTTCAAAGTCTACCTGATTCATATGATCAACTCATCATCAACTTGACCAACAATGTCCTTATGGATGATCTTGTCTTCGACGAGGTTGCAGCTGCGATTCTTGAAGAAGAAAGTCGATGCAAGAACAAGGAAGATAGGTTGGCAAACAAGGTGAAGGCCTTAACAATGTTGAGAGGGAGATCCATGGAACGTGATTCCAATTGGAACCAAATTCATGGTAGATCCAAGTCAAGAAGTAGAAGGAGAAACATCACTTGCTAAAACTGTGGCAAGAGAGGACACCTAAAGAAGAAGTGTTGGAACAAGAAGATTAATGAAAAGAGTCCTCAAGGGAATGTGGCAAGTACCTCATATGACGGTGATGTTCTATACAGTGAGGCAACTATTGCTGAAGGCAGACAGAAGCTCATTGATGCTTGGATCTTGGATTTAGGAGCAACATGGCACATGACCTCTCGGAGAGAATGGTTTTATCACTACAAACCAATCTCAGAAGGATCTGTGTACATGGGAAATGATCATTCTTTGAAAATCACTGGTATTGGTACTGTCAAGATAAAGATGTATGATGACACTATTCGCACCATACAAGAGGTACGACATGTGGAGGGCCTGAAAAAAAATCTACTGTCTTTAGGACAACTAGATGATGTTGGGTGCAAAACTCATTGATGTTAGGAAGAGAGAAGGTTTAGTCCAAGGCATGGGTGTGTTGGTACCAACACTTAGCCCCCAACCGAAAAGGAAAAGAGAAAAAAAAATGGTCAAGCCAGGCCCTCCTTCTAGTGCCAAAAAGGTGTTGATGCATAAATTTTGGTCATGCCAACACCGGAAAAACTCGTTTGAGGAGACTATTGTCTAGGGCACCTCCCGTATGGGTACGGAAACCCGGGAATAGTCTCAGCTGGAGAGAACCATGTGACCAAGTGATAGAGAGATAAAGAGAGAAAATACAGATAGAGATAGAACAAGGAGAGAGAAACGGATGTCCAACGTCCAAATTGCTGTGAAAATAGAAGAAAATTTGCTGAAGCCCAACTGTCTAAATTGCTGCCGACGCCCAACCGTCTAAATTGCTCAGAAAAGAAAATTTGCCGACGCCCAACCGTCTAAATTACTGTCGACGCCCAGCCGTCTAAATCGCTGCTGAAAAGAAAATCTAGGAAGAGAGAGGGTTTAGTCCAAGGCTTCATGGCCCTAGCCTCATTGGCCTAGGGCTTCCTGGCCTGACTTCTCCTCTGCCTCCCCCCCAACTCCATCACCTTGATGGCTTTTTATAGCCAATTTTAGGGTTAGGGTAACCCATCTTTTTTTTATTTTTTTTATTTTTTTTATTTTTTTTATTTTTTTTCTTCTTTCTTTTTTTCTTTTTTTTTTTAAAATAAACAAAGGCCCCATGCCAAGCAAGCATGGCCGTGTTGGTATCAACACTTAGCCCCCAACCGAAAAGGAAAAGAGAAAACAAAATGGTCAAGCTAGCCCCTCCTTCTAGCGCCAAAAAGGTGTTGATGCATAAATTTTGGTCATGCCAACACCGGAAAAACTCGTTTGAGGAGACTATTGCCTAGGGCGCCTCCTGTATGGGTACGGAAACCCAGGAATAGTCTCAGCTGGAGAGAACCATGTGACCAAGTGATAGAGAGATAAAGAGAGAAAATACAGATGGAGATAGAACAAGGAGAGAGAAACGGTCATCCAACGTCCAAATTGCTGTGAAAATAGAAGAAAATTTGCTGACACCCAACCATCTAAATTGCTCAGAAAAGAAAATCTGCCGATGCCCAACTGTCTAAATTGCTGCCGACGCCCAACCGTCTAAATTGCTACCGACGCCCAACCGTCTAAATCACTGCCGAAAAGAAAATCTGGGAAGAGAGAGGGTTTAGTCCAAGGCTTCATGGCCCTGGCCTCATTGGCCTAGGGCTTCCTGGCCTGACTTCTCCTCTACCTCCCCCCCAACTCCATCACCTTGATGGCTTTTTATAGCCAATTTGGGCGTGTTGGTTACATGGGAAATTTTTTATTTTTCATTTTTTTTTCTTCTTTCTTTTTTCCTTTTTTTTTAAAAAATAAACAAAGGCCCCATGCCAAGCAAGCATGGGCGTGTTGGTATCAACACATGGCACATGACCTCTCGGAGAAAATGGTTTTATCACTACAAACCAATCTCAGAAGGATCTATGTACATGGGAAATGATCATGCTTTGAAAATCACTGGTATTGGTACTGTCAAGATAAAGATGTATGATAGCACTATTTGCACCATACAAGAGGTACGACATGCAGAGGGCCTGAAGAAAAATCTATTGTCTTTAGGACAAATAGATGATGTTGGGTACAAAACTCGTATAGAAAATGGGATCCTGAAGATTACCAAAGGTATGCTTGTGGTAATGAAGGTAGAAAAGGTTGCTGCAAATCTGTACATGCTTATGGGGAACACACATCAAGTGGGAGAGTCTTCTGTTGCATCAACTAGTTTGGAAGAAGAATCAACGATGTTGTGGCATCGAAAACTTGGTCATATTTCAGAACAAGGTTTGCAAATTCTCTCTAAACAGAGACTTCTTCCTAGGCTCAATTCGGTATGTTTACCATTTTTTGAGCATTGTGTTACTAGTAAGCAACATAGATTAAAGTTTAGCACATCAACTACTAAGAGTAGAGGCATCTTGGCCTTGCTGCACTTTGATGTTTGGCAAGCACCAGTGACTTTCCTAGGAGGAGCAAGATACTTTGTATCTTTCATTGATGATTTCTCCAAGAGATGTTGTGTGTATCCAATCAAAAGGAAGGCAGATGTCTTTTCAATCTTCAAAGTTTTTAGAGCGCAAAATAGAAGTTTGACTGGAGTATATCCTTGTATGGCTTAGCAAAAGCATAAGCAACATAGAATGACAAGGTAGAAAGGATGGTGTGGAGATATGATTGATCCTCAATCAAAATCTCCAAGTGGGAGATTGTTGGAAAAAACTAACTGTGAAGCGGTAGATCATCGCAATGAATTAGCAGTTGCTTATTCATGAACTACACTTTCCATTTCTATCATCCGATAGTTTTAGAATTTTTCCTAAAGATGACATAAGACTTCTAAACCTGTTGTGAAGATTTATCTCAGTTAATTTTAGATGTTTCCAATTTTGTAATCCTAGATGTGGCTATTTAAGTCTGTCCTAGGATCGGTCATACACAAGAGTTAAGAGTTCTCCCATTGCATGAGAGAGAGGCTTCTTCTTGTTCTCTCCTTGTGATGAAGAGAGAGAAGCTTGTTATTTCCACATTGCATGAGAGAGAGGCTTCTTCTTGTTCTCTCCTTGTGATGAAGAGAGAAGCTTGTTATTTCCACATTGCATGAGAGAGAGGCTTCTTCTTGTTCTCTCCTTGTGATGAAGAGAGAAGCTTGTTATTTCCACATTGCATGAGAGAGAGGCTTCTTCTTGTTCTCTCCTTGTGATGAAGAGAGAAGCTTGTTATTTCCACATTGCATGAGAGAGAGGCTTCTTCTTGTTCTCTCCTTGTGATGAAGAGAGAAGCTTGTTATTTCCACATTGCATGAGAGAGAGGCTTCTTCTTGTTCTCTCCTTGTGATGAAGAGAGAAGCTTGTTATTTCCACATTGCATGAGAGAGAGGCTTCTTCTTGTTCTCTCCTTGTGATGAAGAGAGAAGCTTGTTATTTCCATTGCTGATAATAAGATTCTTCTGCATTTGCCTGTGGTTCAATTGCTCTTTATTTTCATCTCATTTCATATTTTGCTACCAGATCTGCTAACAGCGGCTTTGTGGATCCACATCCAAAAATGGTCTCAGGAACGTTGCACAGGTAGTGGATTCCTTGATCCGCAAGTGTAGCCGTATCCAAAAATGGTCTCAGGAACGTTGCACAGGTAGCGGATTCCTTGATCTGCAATCGTAGCCGCATCCAAAAATGGTCTCAGGAATGTTGCACAGGCAATGAATCCCTGGATCCGCAAGCGTAGCCGCATCCAAAAATGGTCTCAAGAATGTTGCACAAGCAGTAGATTCCTGGATCCGCAAGCTTAGCCACGTCCAAAAATGCTCCCATGAACGTTGCACAAGCAACAGATTCCTAGATCTGCAAGTGTAGCCGTGTCCAAAAATGGTCTCAGGAATGTTGCACAGGCAGTGGATTCCTGGATCTACAAGCGTAGCCGCATCCAAAAATGCTCCTTGAAACATTGCACAAGCAGTGGATTCCTAGATCCACAAGCGTAGCTGCATCCAAAAATGCTCCTCAAAACATTGCACAAGCTGCAGATTCCTGGATCCACAAGGCATTGCTCCAAGTAAACCAATTAGAAGTACTAGAAGAGGGGTAGTTTTCATTAGTTTCATGCAAATTCAATTTACGCTTCAACTGACGTCAAAAGAAAAGTTTATTGTTATGTAAACTACATCTTTGTCCTTCAAATTTATCCTCTAGATTCTCAATCATATTAAAGTCTTTTACAATGATCCAATTGGTTGCAAGCAAGTTATGACCAAGCTAATTCCAAATAGCTTTTGGTAATTTAAGTTACAAGAAGCATAAATAGAAACAAACCTCAAAATTTCATTAGCATACTGTAACCAAATCCAACAACAATGTCCTTAATCATCATTATCATGATCAATAATAGACTCCTGCTATTCACTGTGAGAAAGAATCATAGCTTCACCTTTACCATGCTCATGAGTAAAAGAGGCATAGTAACTATTAGAAAAAATATTCTTATTACAAGTTTGAATATGGAAATCTTGAATTTTAATTTCTTGAATAAAGACAACATCTAAATAAGCCTACAAATATAATCTTGGACTATATATCTTTTATGGGGATCCGAGAGTCCCCTAACATTCCACGAGAGATACTTCACTATGATTGTGAAGATGAGAGAGGATCTCCCTTAACTACTAAAATCTTAAAAGAATTTTTGGACTCAAAGTTAATCTTTTACTAGCAGAATGGTTATCATTAGCAGCAACCGAGGATCAATGCCCTTTGGGGAAATTGCTAAAGATAGTATTATCTTGTGTGACTAAGGCATAAGATTTCTGAGTAACTCACTCCCAACCACCAATAGCTTCTTTTGGAGTCCCTTTTTGGTTCTGACAATTCTTAGCAGCATCAGTAGCCTTAATATTCATGTCTTTAGCATATGTCATTTTAGAGTTTTAAGAAGAAGGATTAGCTAAGGATGCATCCCTGCAATATCATTAACTTGATCCATACATATATTTTTATCTTTTAACTTTTTACTAACTTGTTCAGCTAAAATTCTCTTAGTGTTAATTCAATCTTGGCCAATAGCTTTGGACATTGAGCTTTTTTATGATTAAGATTAAGACAATAGTAACAACGATTTGGGAGGGTAGAGTATGAAATCTTTTGCACGAAAATCTTTTCCTTAACATTAAGCAAGTCTGGTTGTTGGGTTTACATATCAAGTTTAACATAAACTCGTCGAGTTGGTCTCAGACAAAAGCCAAAAAAAAAAAAACTCAATTCCAATAACCTCCCCAATTTACGCAATAAGAATGTCAATATATGTCAAAAAATGGGATGGAAGTTATGAAAATTCAATCCAAACTATCAAAATACTTTTACTTTCTCTAAATCAAAATCCTCTTTCTAAGGTTGAAGAACTAAAAAGAATCCATAAACATCCCAAATAGGCTATTGTTTCACAAAGTCTGTCATAGCCTTAGTTGCAGAAGCAAAAAGAAAAACCCTCTTGTGAGATTAGAAGCCAAGTTAAACTGATCTTTCTTGAAAAACTAAGGTAGGAAGAATCCTGCTAGTAAAAAAAGCCAAGATAAACCTACTATTTCTTGAAAAACTAAGGTAGGATGAATCCTGCTAGTAAAAAAATCTACATAAAATTGAGTAAAAGTTTGAACTCTTTGATCAAAGATATTTACAGCATATTCAAAACTCAAAACATTATCATGATCATCCACATCAATATTATTCTCATTGTTTCATTGTACAATATTGGAGGAATCCATTTTCTTATGCTTTTTTTCCATCAACATGAAAGAGCAAAGAAACAACTTCGGTCATGCAAACCCCACAAGGCCCAGTCCAAAGACACCCAATAATCAGATGGAGAGCACCAAAGATTAAAAAAAAAAAGGCAGGAAGCTAGGAACCGATTCACAGGGAGAACTCTTTGTGGAAGATCCAAAATCAGAAGCGCCGAAGGGAATCCAAACGGTACTAAAAAAAATCCAAAGACAAAAACAAGGATACTTCCGGCGCTATGATAGACCCAGAGCAACCAACTTCAAGCAAGTCCAGACCCTCAGGCCGAAGCAGCAACCCTGGATCCAAGCCGTAGAGATCGATCACACCCCAGACTGCATGCTCGTTGTGAGCCAACACACCGCTGCGCAGAAAAGAGCACAGCAACCCAAAATAGTGAAACGAGAACCCTCTGCTGGAAACCCACACATGATCCCAGCAACCCGTACGACACTGCCCCGCTCCCCACCCTGCCGCCAACTGAGTTCTTTTCCTGTCGTTGGTTTGTGTCCTTCCTCCATTAGGAAACCTTTCTTCCTTGCAGAGACTTTATCCGGGTCCTAATTCCTTTGGCTCTGAAATTCCTGAGTCCTTGGCCAAACTCCAAAACCTTAGGAGGTTGAGTGTTCCAAAAGCTCACATGACTGGGCAAGTCCCTCTGTGTTTCGGAGCACTGCATAAGCTACTCTGGTTAAATCTTGGGGACAACAGCTTTCATGGTATCATACCTTCTCAACTGGGCAACTTGTCTTTCATTGGATCTGTATCTTAACCAAAACCATCTGACTGGAAACGTTCCCTGCTCCTGCATAAGCAACCTCACGGCTCTCGTCGACCTAAAATTAGCTGAAAATAATTTCCATGGTCGTCTTCCTTCTTGGATAGGCAGCTTCCACAAACTGCAATTTTTGAGCTTCGCTTTCAACCAATTCAGCGGGGACATTCTAGTGTCACTCGCCGATCTCTCCCAACTCGACTTTACACATAAGAGATTGACGGGAGCAGCACCTTCTTCTTGGGTAGGAAAAGTCTGCAGTCACATGATTTACTTGAATGTGGGGGAAAACTACTTCACAAGTGGAGACGACGTCAGCACCTATTCCCATCTTGAAAGCTCTGTCCAATTGCTGTGTCTTACAGGGACTACGTCTTTACCAGAACATGTTAACTGGAACTTTATCGGTCAATTTGGCGAGCTTCTGGCCAAATATGCAGAACATGGGTGTGTTTTCCAACTTCATAACTGGAAGCATCCCTGCAAGCTTAGGAAATCTGTCTTCTCTCTATCAGCTTCAATTGAATGATAATACGTTGAGCTGCAGCATCCCTGCTCAGATTGCAAATTTGAAGTCTCTGCAGGATCTTGGTCTTCGAGGCAACAAATTGCTTGGCAAGATTCCCACTGAAATCTAGCGTATCTATATGTTTGTCTGGAAATAGTTTGTCAGGCACCATCCCTGCTGCTCTTGGGGAACTGATCAATCTGCGTGGATTGATCCTGGCTCGGAACCTGCTATCTGGAAAAATTCCTTCGGAAATTGGAAATTGCTATGACCTTGAAGACCTTGTACTTTCCGCAAACAATTTCACAGGAGATATTCCACCTGAGGTTGCTGGTCTCAGAAATATTGTGTTCCGTTTTAATTTGTCCAGAAACGATGTAGGCGGACAAGTGCCTCCCACTATAGGAAAACTGCAGATGGCACAGTTTATCGATCTTTCCAACAACCATTTATCCGGGAACATTGGTTTTTGGACGGATAGCTGGTTGGATGCCTGGCTGATCAATCTTGTAAATGTTGGAAATCAAAAGACATTACCAGGAAACTTAGAAGAAGTCATCAGAGTGGTCAAATTGCAACCCCTGTTTATTCAAAAAGAGCAGAAGCTGAAAGTTTCACGTTTGAAGTCGTGATTTCTCCAAGGTATAATTATGGTATGCATCAAGCCTCGCAGATATTACCCTTGCGAGAATTCCTTGCTCCTGTGGGGCTTCAATAAAAATGGTTGCAGATTATGCATGGTCACTTTGTATTTGCAATATCTGTGATTTGTTCTACTGGCTTCTTCCTCGTGCACATTGCTGATTTTCATATATGCAAACTAGTAACATGTTATTAAATTATAATGTTAAGAATAGCATATGCTTAAAATGTACGTGTAACTAAAGCCACTAGCCTTTTTCCTTGTTCAAGTATTTTCCATAGTTGCCAGAAACGAGCAATGGAGCAATGTGATGGCAATAATGGAAATGTGATGCAAAACGGGTGAAGAGAAGGTTGTGGATAAGAAATGGGTTTATAAATCTTAGTGTTAGTATATACAAATTTGAATAGCTATACTTTGAAAATGCATTGTAACTGGAGATATTGGACAGATGAAAAAACCAATGCATTTACATCATCCTCCAATTTTGTTTATATTTGAAATTTTGAAATGGTATTTTGATTTTATGACATTAAACAACTTTTGAACCTGCTACCAACCGTGAACACCTGAAGCACTAGCGGGTTTCCATTGCGGGAACAAAAAGCATGAAACATTCCCAATGCACTGCGTTTCTAGTAACTATGGTATTTTCTAAGCTTTTTGATTTTCTTTCCGTGACAACCAATATTAGCTAATTTTTTTCTGGATGAATTTGATTAATACCCTGAACTATGAGATTCATTGTTTTCTTTGTTGGGAAATGACCCAAAATTATTCTTGTGCTTTTTTGCCAACATTGTGTTTATTCTTGATTCTTCCTCATTAATTTTCGTATTTTCCATTATTAGCATGTTGTAAATTTATCAAATTCAATTTAAGAGAGCTCACTGTTTTGGGGCTTTCCATGTTCAATCCTATCCCTAACCCTATATATGAGTGCCCTTGGAAAGACCTTTTGGGGCATCAGTGTGGGGGATTACAAAGTGCTGTGAGCTTTTGTTGTTGGAGGAATTGTTGGTATAAGTTTGTGATCAGTCGGTGAAGGTGAAATGCTGCAGCCACTGTATTGCGGAGCTTGCTATAATCTCGTCCATTCCTCTTCTGCTACAAGAAAGGCAAATCCTTATTCATGTTAAATCTTGGTGTCTCTATTTATGTTATTTATTTCTGTTTGCATGTTATTCTCTGTTGATTTCTTCCTACACCATTGTGTTCTTGAGTTTTGCATTATGTCATTTCACCAACTCACCAATTCTAGTTGAGCTTTGTTCTTTCGCTATGATTCCGTTTTGTGCAACAATTAGTATTGGAGCGATAGTTACGTGAAACACTATGAGAATGGCCTCAAAGGTTTCGAATGCAAAGTTTGAGGTGGAGAAATTTAACAAGAAAAACAACTTTGGCTTATGGGAGATCAAGGTCAAAGATCTACTTATTCAACAGGGCTTGCATAAGTCACTACTAGGTAAGGCTAAGAAGCCTACATGTATGTTTGATAAAGACCGGGAAGATCTTGATCTAAGGGTTTAAAGTACCATAAGATTAAGTCTTGTAGATGAAGTTGATGGGCATGTTGCTGCTACATCAATGTTATGGCCTAGATGTTTGGGTCATGTCAGCGAGGCTGGATTGAAAAAGCTATTGGAGAATGGACTTCTTCAAGGTTTGCAGTATGACATTTGTGAACATTGTGTGTATGGTAAACAATGTAGAGTGAAGTATCATTTTGTGTGGCAATTGATTGACGAAGGATGTGTTATTTTTCAAAAGCTTTCTACTTTGGAAAATCCATTAGACATGTTAACAAAGCCACTTCAATTGGAGAAGCTTGAATGGTGTTTGGACTTCTTGCAACCCTTAACAAAGCCACTTCAATTGGAGAAGCTTGAATGGTGTTTGGATTTGTTGCAGAAAGAAATTTTGGCTCAAGGTGGAGATTTTTGGGAAATGAACCAAAATTATTCTTGCATCTTTTGCCAACAATGTGTTTATTCTGTATTCTTCCTTACTAATTTTCGTATTTTCCATGATTGGCATGTTGTAAATTTATCAAATTCAATTTAAGGAAGCTCACTATTTTGGAGCTTTTCATGTTCAATCCTATCCCTAGCCCTATACATGAGTGCCTTTGGAAAGACCTTTTGGGGCATGAGTGTGGAGGATTACAAAGTGCTGTGAGCTTTTGTTGTTGGAGGAATTGTTGGTAGAAGTTTGTGATCAGTCAGTGAAACGCTGCAGCCACTGTTTTGTGGAGCTTGTTGTAATCTCTTCCATTTCTCTTCTGCTACAAAAAAGGCAAATCCACGTTCAAGTGGAGTAGGCACATTGCCAAACCATGTTAAATCCTAGTGTTCCCATTTGTGTTATTTGTTTCTGTTTGCATGTTATTCATGTTATTCTTTGTTGATTTCTTTCTGCATCATCGTGTTCTTGAGTTTTGCATTATGTTGTTTCACCAACTCGCCGATCTTGGTTGGGCTTTGCTCTTCCACTACGATTCCATTTTGTAACATTCTTATCTTTAAAATTGTTGAAGTTATGTGCATTGGTGCCCATGATTGGGCACGCCATAACCGATGAAAGTATTAACAGGAGTGGTTCCCGTAACTAGCGAGAGTGGCTGGCGTTGCAACAGCAATGACCACTCTGCCACTTACCCCACTCCACGATTGGCACTCACCTCACCTTGAAGATAAAGGTGTTGTTGCTTCTCCATTGCGCTGCTTTTGCCCTTGCCACTTCCACGGGTGAAAACAAACGAAAGCTCTGGTGGTTTACGTTCGAGTCTATTCTCCACGTTTTTGCTAGTTCTGCAGTCATTGTTTGGCGCCCCTGTCAAAGGCAGATAACAGCAACCGTGCCTACCGCAGTTGCAGTTATTTGCGCCATTGTTGCACACTCTGCTTCGGCTGTCCATCCGATCTTCCTGTTGCTTCCGCTACACATACGATCTTGCTGTTGTTGCGTTGTTGCACGCCGAATCTTGTTGTCGCCATATCGGCGATCTTGTTGCCACTGCCCTGCACACCCGATCCAGCTTCTACTGCTACCGCCTACACTATTAGCCATCAGCAAAATGGGTACGTTAACCATCAATGGTATGGGAACCAGTTTTCTTGTTTCCAAAATTTTTTGCTGTTCCCTTGCGCAGGCATGGTGCCTGCGATGGCAACGATCACCCAAGCCCTGTTAAAATTTGCCAATTCTGCCACCACCTGCAACCCAAACGCACGATCTGTTGCGCTGTTGGTGACGACTGTGGTGTTGGGCAAGCAGAAAGGAAAACTCTAGTTGACACTTTAGTAGGGTGATAGAGCTGTGACGAGAATAAGGCGGAGGAATTTACGGTGTCTGTAGACTTGCGGTGCTGGGAGCATGCAACGGCCAAGAAAGGTTATGAATTTTGGTTAAAAACGGTTAATGGCTTTCATGCATCCTTTTCTTGGACCTCATGCTGACTCGAGCATCATTATCATTATTATTTTCCCTTTGTCCAAGTGGGAATATTTATTATTTTTTTTCTCATGGCTGTAATTCATTATTTGGGATGTATAAATATTTAATGTAATTTATTCATCTAGAATGTATTATTATTTGACCCTTTGGCCAAGTAGGAGAATCTTGATGCAATTTAATAATCATGGTTGTATAAAATGATGCTCATGTCCCTTGGTCTTGTGGGGTCATTTAGAAAGAGAGGTTTTTTATTATTTTTTTGATCATTGTGCTTGATTATGACAAGTCGGCATTATTTATATAATGTGATTTTAAGCTTAGCGATATTTCCCTTATATTTATGATGCCATGTTGTCTAGAATCTTAGCTCCAATATTTATGTATATATATGCATGGTGATATTTATATTCTTTTCGCCCTATCAACAAAACAATCATGGCCTCCAAACAAATTGTTGTTGACCTTAACAAAGGGGAAAAGCTTGATAGCAACAATTATAACATTTGGCATCAAAAGATCCAATATATCTTACATGAACAAGAGGTGGGAGACCCTCCAACCCATGGAGGAACTTGTAAAGGGTACAGACCCTCAACATGGCAAAGAGGCCAAGCATATCAAAGTTGGTTCAAAAAGGATAGTGTTGCTTGCATCATGTTGCTAAGCAACATGCAAAATAACATCCTTTGTGAATTTGAGCAATATCCAATTGCATATGTCATGTGAGAAGACTTCAAAGAAAAATTTGGCACTACCTCCACCATGAGATTAAGGAGTCTAACTCTCAAGTTTGACAGTTATTGAAAGCATCCTAATCAAACTATAAAACAACACCTTAGGATGATGTCAAACATGATTCGAGAGTTGAAGGCTACCAGAAATAGTCTCACAGATGAACAACATGTACAATCAGTTATTTGCTCACTCCCAAACTCTTGGGAACACATGCGGGTAAATATGATGCACAATGAAAATGTGAAAATATTTGAGGATATTACATGTCATTTGAAAATCAAGGAGAAGCGCTTAATAGTGGGTCCTCTCAATAAGAACCTCTACCAAAGAAAGCTAAGGAGGATAAAAGAAAGAGAGGAAAAAGGATAGGTAAGAAAGACAAGTCTACAATGACTTGTTACAATTACGACAAGGACACTTTGCTCGTGAGTGCATTGAACCTAAGAATGTATGTTCTAACCTTATTTTTCTCAACAATTCTTTTGTATCATCTAGTGTTCTTATTGCTAAAGCTCTCCCTGTGTGAATTGTAGACTCAAGAGCAATAGACCATGTAGCAAGAGATCAAGTTGGCTTTGTCAAGTACCATTGAATTCCAACAAGGAGCAAGAATCTATACATAGGGAATACCTCTATAGTATAAATGTATTGGGCATTGGTACATATAAACTTGTCATGCAACAGGGTTGCATTTTACATCTCCATGATGTTCTTTATGCATCCAAAATTTGATGAAATTTGCTTTCCATTAATTGGGTTTCAACTTTATGTTTAAAGATAATTCAATTATGATTCATCTAGACTTAGCTTGTTATGGATATGGTTTTTTCAACGGTGGTTTCCTCAAGCTAGCTATTGAATATGCTAATAAAGAAGATAGTTCTCTCACTACTTACTTCTATTAATAATGTTGATGAAAATTTCATTTTATTGCATACTAGGTTGGGCCATATTGGACAAGAAAGGCTGTCACAAGGTTAGCTAGAGCAAACTTATTAGGATCGCTTGCTAAAGTCACTCTACCAACTTGTGAGCATTGTCTAGTAGGAAAATCAACTAGAAAACCGTTTGGCAAAGCCACTAATGTTGATTTGCGGTTAACAAGATTCTCCGTTATTTGAAGAGGATACCAACTATGTGTTGTGTTATCAAGAATCTGATTTGTGGCTCGTGGATTATAGTGATGCGAATTGGGGTGATGACCTAGATGAAAGTAAATCGACATCTGGGTATGCTTTCTTGTTGAATCATGGTGTGATATCTTGGAGCACTAAAAAGCAAACTTGTATAGCCCTATCGACAATGGAGGCGGAGTTCATTACATGTTCATTGACAATACAAGAAACCATTTGATTGAGGAGATTCCTTAAAGCACTTGGAATTGTTGCAAATGCATCACGACTAGTGACAATTCATTGTGATAGCATGGTAGCACTTGCATATTCAAAGGATCCCAAGTATCATGGTAAGAAAAAACACATTGATATAAAGTATAATTTTGTCTGAGAATCAATGGCAAAAGGAGAAGTGACCTTGCAACACATTTCTATGAGTCAAATGACTCATGCTAAAGTCTTAGGACTACATAGAATTTGATTGCATGTATGAGTGATCACTTTTTATATTATGTATTGAGGACCCTTTTTTTTATTTATGCATGTTTTGTTTTCATATGTGGCATAAATTTTTGCATGCATATGGATCCCACTAGTATGTCATGAGGCTTGATTGGTTTACTCGCATGAACAATTACCCTTTGGCGCTGATAGAATAATGAGCAAAGGATGAGACATTCAAAGCATTGCCTTGGTATGAAAACCAAGATGAAGTCTTTACAAGGAGACTGAATATCAATGATCCCACAATTCATATTGGCTTGAACGATAAAGCCATGTGTGAGTTCTTTTTTTTTTTCTTTCACAAAGACAGAAACTTGGGTTATTCACTTGAACAGTAAATGAATCAGAGTCCATGCGATATTAGAGATAGAGACATACACTCACTTATAGTAGAGGCTCTCTACTGTAGCATGTATTTCATAATACATGTGCTATTCAACCAAACGTAAGGAGATGAGTGAATGGATCCTTGCTTCCTCACCATGTGAGTCCTTGTGGATACAACATGGTTGTTCCACAAAGATTCCCTTTATGGACTTTTAACTATGTCATAAAGCGAAAGGTTGATAATCACTACTTTGGAATGTTACTTATGGCCATGAATGATGTGGCCTCATAAGACATCACCAAGAAAGTAGTTGATGTGAAGCCTAATAACATTAGGGTGAAGGGAAGACATTTCAATCACATCTATGCACTTTAGTCATAGTTGATAGGTCATATTACCTTTAAGTGGTGATATGATCATGAATATATTTGCATCACGCATTATAAAGGATAGGTCAAGTATAGCTCTTGGAGGGATTAGAGAACTTTGACCAATGTGCTTTCAATATATCTAGGGCATCTACAGGCTACTCTAGGGTTGATTTCTGACCTTAATTGGTTACTAATGTAGAGCTCCCAGACATGAAGTAAGAACTAGATGGATGGCACCTTGGATTTGCCTATGTAAAAAGAATGAGTTGCTAAATAAGGGCACTTGGAGCCTTTGTGGCATACCCCACCATGGCCGAGTGAGAGAATGTTTATGTGCATTGGTGCCCATGATTACGCATGTCGTAACCGATAGAAGTATTGACAGGAGTGGCTACAGTAACTGGCGGGAATGGCTGCTGTTGCAGCAGCAATGACCACTAACACTCACCCCACCTTGGCTTGGGGATAAAGGTGTTGTTGCTTCTCCACTGCGCTGCTTTGCTCTCGGCACTTCCACAGGTGGAAGCGAACGTAAGCTCTGGTAGTTTACATCCGAGTCTCTTCTCTACGCTTTTGCTAGTTCTGCTACCATTGTTTGGCACCCCTATCATTGTCCTCGCCAACCTTGTTACTGCAACCTTGCCTGCCACAGTTGCTGTTATCTACACCATTGTTGCTTCTGGCAGCGGGCATGCTAATTACAAAGAAATTTCTGTAAATGATATCAAATTAATTCAGAAAACTAGAAAATCATAACACATAGTCCCGTCATAACATATAATTAGCTGATATTAGCTTGTTTCTGAAAAGCAGAAAATCCTTCTAATGGTTGTCTGTGTGCTTCTGTCTACTGGTAAAGGAAGCAATGTTAAAAGGAGGTTATCAGTATTACACTTGTGACGTTGTTATATTATTCTATACTTATTTCTAAAGTATTTGATTAGGATGTACTTAGAATCATTCATAGTTTTGCTGAGCAAACAGCACGTTATTGGAAATCTTCTTGGCCGAGCATTACTTGTCAAATTCACACCCGGATTTTAGGCAAGACGGGCCTGATCCTGTACGGCTAAATAATGTGGTTTTAAGGCTATATGCATCAAGCTACTCTTGTAAAACAAAGTAAAATATCCCCGTCGTGGGACTGAAATTTGGATCCAAATCTCAATGATACTTCACCAGGGTTGTAAGAACTGTGTTGTCGTGAGG
The DNA here is from genome assembly GCA_015680685.1 of Gnetum montanum. Classification (NCBI taxonomy): domain Eukaryota; kingdom Viridiplantae; phylum Streptophyta; class Gnetopsida; order Gnetales; family Gnetaceae; genus Gnetum; species Gnetum montanum. The sequence continues at coordinate 399,186 of MNCI01009457.1, forward strand.
GAAAAAAATTAATAACAGGGGTTTTTTTGTTTTTTTTTTTTCTCGATTAGGAGGTTCTTGAAGGGAATTGCCAGGGAAGAAATCCACGGTTGCACATGCAAATTTTGTTAACTAGCTCAAAACTGTTTCAAAGTAGACACTTTGGGAATTCTTTTCCGTAAAAGAAAATCCTCTCATCTTGACCAAATCATAGCTACATATTTATTATAATATAGAGCTGAAATAATTCAGGTTACCAGCGGCTGGCATGAACAGGTTTAGCACCGCAGGCAAGACCTTAATCAAGTTTTGCCCTTTCTCCACAGTATTTTGCTTTAAGTTTCGGGTCAGAGAGTCCTTGTTTCATCGGCATCTCTCTCACATTTCCACTGGCAAAAACTAATTTGTAAGTGTGCAATTTACTTATTCCTTTAGTCAATTGAATTTTGATAGCAATTTCATTAAAGCAATTTCATCAAAGTATAAAGCAATTTAGCTTAAATGTACAGAAATTTTGCTCTTAATCAATACCAATAAATTTATTTTTTTATGCAATCAATTTCACTCAAAATTAAAAACACAATTTTATCTAAAGTAGTAAAAACAAAGAAAAACTTTAAAATCAATAGTTTAAATCTTTGTTTTTATAATTTTAAACGAAGTTATGATTTTTGAACCCTGAAAAAACGGATTACATCGAAAACAAATGTAAGTTGTATTTTGAGCAAAATTCATAATGATTGAGTTATTTCTGTTTAAGAAAAATTGCTTTACACGCGCAAAACTACTTTAGGTTTAAAGGAAATTGTTATCTTTATTTGCGAATTCAATTGAAGAAAGGAGCACTATTCATACAGGAACCAGAAATGCATGATTCGTGGAGTACAACACTGAACTCAATCAAGCAAGAAGCATCCAAGTGGAAAGCAAAGAAACGGGAAACGGGGAACGGGAAAATATAATCGCCGATAGAGCAACTAATCTAATGAAACGAAATCAAATGAAACCAGTTCAGTAATGGCGAAAATGGAGATCGAACTTGATAAGCTCAGGATTCGTGGCGGAGGCGGTGGCGTAGCCTGTAGCGAAGCGGAAGGCACCGGTGCCGCCAACAATGGAGACGTCTCTGTAGGTGAGATAGAGGCGATCGGCGCCCTGAATTTGCAGAGTACTGCCGTTGTACTGTGCAGTGGTGAAGATCATGGAAAACAAGAGTTGCAGATTCGTTTTCGACGAATCCAGGGCAACGTTGACGTAAAAACCCTGAGCCCGGCCCAGTGTCTGAGATGTGTTTTCTGGGCCGCTTGTGAGCAGATCATCAATGGCGATGATTGTCCCAAAGGAAAATGGAGATGACGCAGTTCCATTCTGTCCTGCTACTTCTATTGCCGTTCTGTTCACTCCAGAAGTTACGTCGTGCATGTAGACCTGATCAAATAATCAAAATAATTATATTGTTTTTAGAGGTGATGTTTAAGAATATGTTTGAATGCCAGGATTGCAAGTAAATTTAACGGTAAATTTAAGCAAAATTATTGAAAAATAAAAGACAAGTTCACGTGATTGTATTACAGTGCTCAAAATACTTATTTTTTGGTTACAAGGTTGTGGGTTTGATTCCTAGCCATGCTAAGTGTCATAGTACTCTAATGGTAATGTCTTTTAACTAGCTTCATTTATATCAAAAGGCACAAACTAGCTTCATTTAATTGAACCCATAATCTCTCATCTAGAGATGAGTGTCTTCGCTATTGTGCAATACCCATGAGTGCAAAAAACCTTAAAATAATATGGATTTTTCTTTAATTTAGACTAACTTCATTTATATCAAAAGGTTATTAGTAGCAGCCTTAATGCTCTTTTTGCTAAACAAGTGTCATAAACCCTAAAAGATGAGCAAAGATTTTAACCTCATTTTCAAGTAACCACAACCAGGTTTTAACTTAAATCTTACAACGTGAACAACACTTACCTATATTCCTTTTGAAATACAGTAAAAACCTATTTGCTTGTAAAATTAGCTTTCTGGCCAGGCAAAACGTCAATTTTAAGAAAGAAATCTTAAGGAAGAAAGTGTTCTGTTGTTTTTTCCCCATTCTGTTTGATCACAGGTATTAATCCCTGATTTAATGAGATTTAATAACAAACTCAAAAAAAAAAGTTAAATAGCAAACGGGAAAAGCTGTTAATCTACGTCCAATTCAAAATAAGAATTACCATCAAACTTGAAAATATATATCAACAAAAATGGAGCATTGAATTGTCACAAAACAATACCGTCATGTTCTTAGTTTTCATCCCCCATGCTGGATCTCCCATTACTGCGCTGGTGCTCACCAGAGCCATCATCAGAATCATGGCAAAGCTCCACATTGGCATCCTTTTCTGAAAACATGCCATTGCTTCTATTTGATCTGATCTGCTCTGCTCTTTAATTTGAGCTTAGATTGTTGCCTCGATCCAAATTATAGAACTGCAACTCTTTTGCCTTGTCCCGTATCTTATGCTTATTTATACAGATGCTTGAGCATTACTGGAGGTTTACTGAAACTTAGTGTTTTTTGGGTAGGTATGGACCTTTCGTGCTACGTATTGACCAGGCTTCTTGGTCGTCTGTTCTATAAATTCATTAATCAAAGTCCACTGAGGCTGCCGTTTGTGATGGAATTTTCAAGAGCACGGCCTGATCGGCGTGATAGCAGTGCCGTATTCCGTTATTTCTCCTGCACAGCTGAAAGTGAAAAATGTTTTGAAATGAACCTTCCTGATGTAAGGCCTGGAATTAATTAGGTTGAGAAATGTTAAAAAAGAATCTACAATGAAATTGTTTTCAATGTTGCGCGATCAAGTTGAATGTGTCTCCATGGTTGATTATTCCAATGTTCCACTTTAATTTGAGCTTAGATTGTTGCCTTGATCCAAATTAAAAGAACTGGACCTGCTTTGCCTTGTTCCATAGGAGTGTTTTTTGGTAGATATGGACCGAACATTTTGACAAAAATGCAAGCACCGGATCTTTAGTTCGCGACGCCCATGTGTGATTAAACAGGGGCGACTTTCCCCTTTTTTCGTTGAACGCTTTTGTGTTGTTTTATGTCGACTATGGCGGATACCGTGCTGCGTTTCCGGGGCCAATGATGAAGGAACTAGTGGCATACGACCTTTCGTTAAAACGTATTGACCAGGGTTCTTCGTCGTGTTATATAAATTCATTAATCATTCTTTTTTATACAGTGCTTTGGCATTAGTGGAGGTTTACCGAGACCGAGTGTTTTTTGGTAGATATGGAGCTTTCGTTAAAACGTATTGACCAGGGTTCTTCGTCGTGTTATATAAATTCATTAATGAAAGTCCACTGGCGCTGCTGTTATATAATTTTGTGATGGAGTTTTCAAGAGCACGGCATATAGGCGTGATAACAGTGCCGTATTCAGTTATTTCTCCTGCACAGCTGAAACTTCAAAATGTTGTGAAATGAACCTTCCTGATGTAAGGCCCGGAATTAATCAGGTTGAGAAATGTTAAAAAAAGAACCTACAATAAAATTGTTTTCAATGTTGCGTGAGCGAGTTGATTGATTATTAAAATTGTTTTCAATGTTGCGTGAGCGAGTTGATTGATTATTCCAATGTTACAATAAAATTGTTTTCAATGTTGCGTGAGCGAGTTGATTGATTATTCCAATGTTCCAATCAAAAGCAATAATAGCGTCAGTCGCCACTCACCACCCGTTTTCTCGTACTTCATTATTTCAATGTTGCTTTATCAAGTTGAATGTCTATCCATGGTTGATTATTCAATGTTCCAATTCAAAGTAAGAATAGTTGCAGTCGCCCACCAACAATTTTCTCACAACTTTTTCACCACATATCTTATATGCCAGTCACATGGATAGTTGTTTTTGCAACTCAGCTCAATTTTACAACTATTTTCTTGTAACTTTTTTTCACCACATATCTTATGTGCCAGTAGCATTGAGAGCTGTTTTTGCAACTCAGATCAAATTTACACCTTATTACACTCACAATTTACAAGCTGAGGTGTAGGTTATAGCTATATGAAAGTTTTGCAAAACCATAGTTGTAGTTTTGAATAGTAAGTATTTTCAAAAATAATATTTTAAAATTCTCTTTCTTTTCCTCACTTTGTGAAAGCAAAGCATGGACCACACACAGATATCAAAAAAACCACCCATATACTGCAACTCATCTTGAGTGGTAGTTTTGCCCACTGCTCTTGAATGTGCTATGAACAATGACCATCACAACTCTCCGTACAAGCTAGGATAGTTGTTACAGCTCATTTTTACTCATGTAACTGGCCCATCAATCTCTCCCCTGACTACTTTGTCATACTTGTTTCACCACATATTAGCAATATTAGCAAGACAATGAAATTAGGCAAAATGAAATTCTTGGCATTCTTGTCTTTTTATGCCCCTTTAATGGATAACTTTTTATCATCAAATGGAGCATTAACACTAAGGTGCATAGAAGTATCTAAGGCACCACAAGTACCACAAAAGTTATACTGGTAGTATAAAACAGTGGAGGTTGAATGGAGGAACACTCGCACATTGAAATAGATATTTAACTATTGAAAGGGTGAATATATTTAAATAAATATTTATTTTTTAAAAGAAAAATCCTAAGGATTTATCAAAGTCAAGTATACTTATACTTAACTCTAGAAAGCATATAGGTTTTCGAAATCCTTTTTCAAGAGAATTTTTTTTCAAATTTAAACAAAATCTATTGCTTGGGATATCCATGTAATAAGAAGAGCGTAGTAACACCATTTCTAAAGGATAAACAAGTGAAATTATATTTCATATATTGAGTGATGACTATTGGAAATCTAACCCCTTTAGTATTCTTACTTATTAACAATACACTTCTTATTTGTCCAATTGGGAGAGTATTAACATTCAGTTTGTCCTTTATTGCAAAATATGTTCATTCATAAGAAATGAAGGGAAATCATCATGCTTCTATGAGTATCTTGACTATATGTTATGCTTCTATGAAAGTTTCATGTTGACTATATGTTTTGGGGTATATATAGTCAAATAGTTTGAGTTCTAATCAACACCTCAATGAGAAAAGAGTTAAGATATACATTAATTCTAGAAGTGGAATGACAGTGAAAAGAGATACCACATCAAAGCTTCTCCTAATTTTGTTAACATAATTAATTGTAATTCTTCTAATTTTTTCTTTGTATAGAGTTATTTCCTATTTTATTAGTTAGTCTAACAATATTAGAAACATGATGCATAGATACCACAAACCTTAATTCAATATATTACTGTAAACATAACTATCATAATTTAACGCACGAGAACCCATCTCATTACGACCGTATATTATTCAAAATAATTATAGTTATTCATTGTAGCCACGTCTCATGCATATGGTAGAAGTTAAATAGGTTCAAAAATATTCCTATCAAATCTCATTCTTTCCGTGCAAACTTTATCATGCATATGGTAGAAGTGCAAGCCTTAAACTTAACACCAAAGCTTAGCAAAGCCGCAAATTCTAACGCATTAAAAAGAACAGATTGTTTCAAACACGATGGGAAAGTTCATCGTTAGATTGTAAAATGTTTTGGTTAAGCCTATTGGTAAGCACAGTTTCAAATTTACAAGATCAAGACCCATTGGTGTCACTGCTATCTTCTGAAAATTAGAGTATGCATCAGCTTCAAATTTAAAATTTATTATTTAAAACCCAAAAAAATGAATAGCACTAATCCTCTTCAATATACCTCTTTAGAAGGAAAATGTTGGCCAAAAGGCATTTAAAGATTCCGTTTTTAGCAGAACATCTTTCCAATAAAATTCTGAAAACACTACTGAGAATGTTGACCATAAAACGGTCATGGTGCATCCTTTGCAGTAAATGAGGACTTTTTAAAGTCCTACAGCACTATTGCTGTAAGGAGGAGCCATGGGTGGTTGCACTGGTTCAAGGCTTCGGTAAGTTGCTTCATCTGCATCAACATTAGGAAGTGGAAATGAATCATCCTCATCCCTGTGAAAACATAAGTGACACGGTTGACCATTAAATGGTCATTGTGCATCCTTCGCAGTAGATGAAGACTTTTTAAGTTCTATCGCAGTTTTATAAGGAGGAGCTATGGGTGGTTGCACTGGTTCAAGGCTTCGGTAAGATGCTCCATCTGCATCAACCTTAGGAAGTGGATATGACTGATCCGCATCATATCCACTTAAATCACCACATGCTAAAAATGGAATATAAACTTTGTTTGGTCCCTCTAGCCAAGCACTGCAACAATCTGAAACAATTACAGAGTTGGTGAAAAAATCTAGGAAAACAAGAGTAGCGCAAGAGAGTCAACAACCATCAAAGTTTTACTTAAATTGGAGTCAGTTTTCGTGCACTACATAAACCAGATAAACACAACATGATGCATGATTTTCTAACCTGAATCATCGTCGTATGGATTTCCAGCTTTCTCCAGAAGCTTATACAAGTTACTTGGCTCAAATCCTTTAGGAGGCTTGTAGTTCTCACACACAGCAAATGCCTCTGGATCACATGCAAATAGAATACTACTTCTATGTTTCAGCAAGTTCGGTGATGTGCTTTGGTATATTTTAAACATTCAGTATTTGAAAAAAGAAAACAAATACAATGAAATTACAAGCAGTTTCTTAAATCATTTCCCAGATTAATATATTGCATGGGCTACGAAAAAAATTAGTAGAAATATGATAGATATTCAAAGCAGTTAACGGTTTTACACTACAGGATGCAAATTACTAAAGTTTGATTCGATTGCAGGTCTCATCATTAGGTACATGTTTGTATGTAATGACAATAGTAGTCAGCCATCCCACAAGTATCAATAAATTGAATGTGTATTGATTTATTTTTGAATTTGATGCGTTGCAGGAGGCCATGTCATCTGTAAGAGCAGTTGAATTTCATATCTACAGATTTCTAAGTTTCTGTAGTAGAAAAAATTTAGATTTTTCTGAGTAGGTATTTCCTAATTTTATAGTGTAGGCTATCCAAATTTAACAAAATGTGATTGGTACACATAATGGTAAACTGCATGATACAGAGACATCCCCAACTTAGCTGTCAAACTTGCAAGAAAGTTCGCATGTCTTAGTTACATGTTTAAGTAGTGCCTCAGAGTTCACAGGGTTGTAGATCCAGGTTTGTGCATCTGTATCAACTGCATTAATTACGTAATTTGTTGTGGGTGCATGATGCAATGAAAACAAGGCAGATAACAGTAGGATACTACTTGTCGATCTGAGGAGACCTGACAAGTTCTGCATTCTCAGAGGAGATTATCAGAGATGAGGCAAGATAACACTAACGCCAACAAATTGGATAATTACATTAAATTTTAGAATGAACTGAAGTAAAAATAAGATAAAGTCATCATCATCACCATCCTAGTCTTATCCCAAATATATAGGTTCAGCTGTATGGATTCCTTTCTGCCATTCACCTTTGTTAAGAGCCAAATTGACATTAATTCCCAAATCATTAATATTTTTCTTTATTCTTGCATACCTTGTGAAAACGGATTAAACTTAAAATGTAGGGTCACAGGTATTGGCATGGCAGATAGACACAAGTCTAAAAGATGTAAATCAAATTTTAAAATCTCTTCCCAAAAAATGGTTAAAATGAAAAAAGAAACACTGAATCTTCAGCTTTATCTTGCAGGAAATAGAAAGGAAAATCTCAAATCTGTTGTTTCAAAAATTTTCCAAGGTTAAGTATAATTAACTAAGATTCTGCTACAGAATACAGAGTAGGACAAACAGGAGAGCAGCCTAAACATATTATAGTTAAATTTGTCAAAATTTATTTTTTGGGAATGAAAAGCCCACTTAAAGAAGAAAAAATGTTGGTTGAACAAACATCTGAAATGAAAGGAGTTTGCTCAAAAGTTAGAGAAACGAAAGAAAGTCAAAAAAAAAAAAAAATCCCAACAAAAACAAAAGATTGCATGTTTGAACCATATAAGTCCTTAATACAAAAGGAAATTGCATCCTTGACTTGTGGTTTTTTAAATATTGAAGACAAGGGATGAGGAAGATTCTATCGACTTTGATATATCTGGCTCTGTGAAAAATATGGTAAAATGTGTAAGAACAAAGAAGAAAGAAAAATCCTCATGAGGCTTTACTTGTGTTTTCAAAAAAATTGATAGAATAAAGGTTGATGACTATAAACAATATCTAGGGTTGAAGATTATCAAGGTAACGTCTTTGGAAAAAAAATTTGTTGCTACTTTATCCAAGAAATGTGACATATAATGATAATCCTAGATTATCCTATGTGCGTGTACATATATATCCCTTTCAATCTCTAAGAAAAGATATAACAAAATTTAGAATGAATGGAACGTCTATATCTGTGTTGATTTCAATGCAAGGATAAACTCAAAACAAGTCAATTAATGGTGAGTTAACCAAAGATGGTTATATATTGAGACAACAATCAAATCAGAAATGTATGAAAGAGATTCTAATGGAAATTCCCTTATTTGAATAGAAGCAAGGATTAGATTTGATCTTTCTCAATGGAATGAAAAATTTTCCGAAGAACTGTTGATTTTAAGGAAAATGCTGGTGCAATGATTTATCATTGACCACTCTTTAAAATATCAGAGACATCTTGGATTTTCAAGTTAGAGATAAATTTGTTGAATTGCTACATCATAATCCATAATTTTGCATCAAGCGAAGCCTTTATCACCATGATTCTGCATTCCTAATACCTTGCAGGGACCTGAGATTGGAGGCAAAAGCAATCTTCTCTTCAGGTTTGTTTTCTGCGATACAGGGGTTATCCAAGTTCAAAAGAGTGTAAAGAATCAGCATCAGCTACCACTGCTGTTTGGGTCATGGAAGCTGGTTTCGCGGCTGAAAACTCATGTGGATATAAAGCATTTGAATCTTTTCATCTGGGGTTTAAAAATGACTCTGGAATTGCTTTCTAATAAGAGCCATGAAGTTCTGGAAAAATTCGCATCAGGGCAAGGAAGAGCACATATTGCTTCCGTTTTTTATGCATGGCGGTCAATTTGGTATCTATGGAAATGTGTAAATTTTTGGTTATTGGTGTGCAGTTTAGGCAGTTGTTTCTATCGGATCCACATGTTTAGTTTGTGTGTGGTGTGTCTGGGAAAATTTCAAAATTTCAGTTTCAATTTGTGAATGGTGCATCTGTTTCTGGGTAAATTTCAGTTCTAGATGTCTTTCTTGAATGCAATTCATTGTTCTATGCCATTTTTGTAACCATTTTGGGCAGGAAAACAAAATGTTTTGTTTGTAAAAGGATTGGGAAACATCAATTTTATTGAAATATTTGTTAATGCATTTCTACCGTTCAAAAGTACTGACAAAGTTAACCTTAAAATTATATATTAGCTTTGTATTGAAAACAAGGCCAATAGGACATGAGCTGGTATATAATACAAACATGAGGTAATTCTGCTTACCTATACTAGAGTTACGGCTACTCTTTGGTTTTGCAAAAGTTACCGTTGAAAAGAACATTTTAAGCTGCATCATCCAAAAAGCCACTGTTATGTTTAATAGAACCATATCCATGGGCTGCAAGATCATTAAATATTCAAAAGTAGATTCCATTCAAAACGTAGACTTCCTGTTAGAAAATAATATTCTAAATGACAAATATTGCTGTTAAAAGTTGAGAGCACTGTGGCTGAAAGACAAATATTGCAAATTGTTAGCCAACTTTATTACAAAGATTAGCAACTACGAGAGACATCCAAAGACACAAAGAGTAGTCTCAAATTAATCTCAAAGGAATACAAAAACTATGAAAATCAAGTTGGAAGACAAAAGCAAACTTAAAACTGTAACAACCCAGATTTCTTGGATTTATGGCTGTGACAGGTTTAGAGTGTTGCTAACATGTTTGTATTAATGATTGGTTAAATTAATAAAATGAACATAAAGAATGCTAAGTAGAAATGAAACTGAAATGTTGTATTATTTATGAGGTTGTTACTGTGCTTTTATTTTTTATGTGTTGCATGACCTAAGTGCCCTGAAATGATTTCTTAAACTTATAAGAATGTTTCTATCTGGACTATATATATATACCTCAATGTAGGTATCTCATGTACTTGTTTTGGGTGTGTATTTATATAAGTTTTGGATATATTAAGGCTCCTATGTGAATTCAAATTTTTCAGAAATCAGATTTAGAAAGAAAGAGGAAACAAAGGCTTCTTTCTATTATGCTTCAAGGGGTGAAAGAGGAGGTATGTTTTTCTCAGTATGAAGGATTCTTTCAAATATGCATCCAGAGGAATCAAGGGGAAGAAACCTGACTTATGAATCAGGAATACTATGTATATCATAGTTCTATTATTTAAATAATGAACACGTGGAGTGTTGTGTATATTGTTGATGCATTGTTTTCTAGAGTTTCATTAGTCAGTAAAATATAAGTACCCTCTCCATGGCTGTAGAAAGGTTGTGTGATGACCTTGCATCATAACCCAATGCAATAATAAGTTATGAACTTGAAATAAAAATTTTTGTATTGTTCATGACCTAAGAGAGAAAGTGCTTCACTTGGTTTTTTATGTCTTGGACTTGCACTCTTTTATATTCTCTTTTTCTTTTTTTCTTTTTTCTTTTTTGAGAAAATTCGGGATGTTAATTAGTAAAATGCAACAAATGGTATGTACAGCACTTCCGCAACCGCAATGAAAGGCCAGAGCTGGAGAGATCTAACACCCCCCAGCCCCCAAAAAACCACAAGACGGGGAAGGTGGCTAGAAATGAACATCAACAAAAGAGACTATGGCTAGAGCAACAAATGAACAACAATAACAATGAGACAATGGTTGAAAGAGAAGAAGAACAAGAACAAAAGAAGATTGCAGCTAAAACAGCAAATGAACACCAACAAAAGAAGATTGTAGTTGAACACCAACATGAGAAGGTTGTGGCTGGTACAAAAATCAACAAGAAGAAAACTTGAGTTGAGCAGCACTTCAATATTGTAATTAATAATTCTTGGTAAACAAGAAATCTGAAATCTAAGCTAGAACATAAGATGAATCCTTCTATTGCTATGTGTGATAGACAGTGTTGGCTGATAATCTCAATATCTCAAGTTTTTTCCTTTCTTTGCCTTGAATATCATTTTATGTTAAAATCAACTTTGACTAGATTTGTTGTTGAGGTTTTGGATTGTTAAATCCTTAATTTTGTTGATGGATCTCTCCACCCATCCTTTGGACTCTCAGGCCCAAGTGACTTGGATGAGAGTTGCTTCTATAATGATTCAGAAACATCCATAACAATTTGGGGCATACTAGCATACCGATTTGCCAACAAGGGCCAAGGATCCCTTATATAAGGATTAATACAGCCAACAAAAATGAGAGTATCCTTAAGCCCATGTCTATTTTGTGATTTTCTAAAATTTACAAAATTGTTGAATCCTTGGCTTTTGGTTGGAAAATTAGCTTGATGATCCCCTTGAATGCTTAATCCTTGGATTTGAATTTTAATTCTTATTCATGTACCTTCTTAAGTCTAATTTTGTTATTTTTCTATAAGTCCAATGGAGTGGGGAAATCTATGATGTTAATTTATTGTTATTAGATGTCAGTGATGTTAAATTATGGCTGTTAAATGTAGGTGATTTCTCTATTCTCTATTATTGGTAAATTAGATAGTTTGATTAAATATTAGTGATGTGCAAGTTATTCTCTCAGTTTAAAAAAGTTGATTAGAAATGATTTTTATTGTGAGGGTTGCTGAAAGAAGATAAAATAGTTTTACTGTACAATTAAATGGATTTGATATTACTGATTTATACATTTCTTGTCACCAACTGTTGGGTTAGACAAGCCCGTTGATGAACATCTGATATATTATTATGGTCTTAGAAAAAGCAACATCTGATCAGTAAATAAAGAGAAAATCAGACCTGGACATTGTATCAAAGGAATTGCATATGTTTTTGTTGTCACTGTTTGATTTTCATGGTTGTCCTTTATCAGCAATGGTTGAACCAAAAATTGATTATTCATTATGGTTTGTTGATTGAAGCTAGATGTAGTTGTGTTTAATTCTTTTGTTAAGAGTTTCAATAATTTGATTTGTAAACTATTAATTCATAAGATTCTTGTACTTCTTGTCCAGCTATTTATGTGAATAGATTTATTAATGTGTACAATCTAGTTTGTGATTTCTCTTGCTTGTTGAACTCTAAGTATTGTATCAATGGCAATGATATTGTAAATAAATGCAAAGCTTGTTGTATTATTTTGTATTTCAATTTGCAGTTTTCCAGGTCCATGAATAATATGTTTTCCTTGAATTTGACTCCCTTATGACAGATTACATGTTGGCTGTGTATAATTTAAGACTATTACGTGAAGTGATTGAATTAATTGGCTTTTTGCTAAGCTAGATGGTTGCGGATATGATTTTAAGTTGTAGATGTTTTCACATTTGTACTGCACCTTGGATGCAGTGTATTAAGAGATGTCAATCGTCCTATTGCCATTCTCTTCTTGGTAGATCCTTAGGCTGTTCTTTGCATCATATCATTTTCTTTGTTATGCATTATTTTAATGATAGTTGTGGATGTTGGTCTATATGCAAGTAGAATTTCTGATAATTGATCAACTGTTTAGTGAAAGAAAAAGAAAAAAGTTTGCCCTTGCATTTTCAGCTAGCTTGTTGGGGGCTTTAAGGGTTAATTCTTGCTTCATATGGATGGGTGTTACAAAAATCAATGTAATTTAATATTTATTACATAGTGCTATTCATCGAAGAACGAAATTAGAAACAACTTTCATTAAAAATATGTTTATTGACTGCAGCCTGTTAGAAGACATACCTGGCAATATAGAAGGCCTGTGTCTTTACCACGGAAAATTTTTGCAATAAAATTTCCACCAACCCTCAACACATGTGTTACGATAGTTAAAGCCTGCGATTTTAACTGCGTATCATTATAGTTTCTGGATACACAACTTCAGCATTTTTTTTTCAAATATTACAACTACTTCTCTAAAAACGTTAACAATTAATTTAGAGTAACAAATTTAATGTATTAAGTTCTTCCAAAACATTTCCCTTACCAAAGTCTTAAATTTAAAATATTTCTTTCTTGGTTTGCAACACGTGCTACCTTTAATGGAACTAAGCAGATATAGGGACAGTTTGAACATTATAAAAGTCATATTACTTATGACTCCATCAGACAGACTGCAAAGGTACATTACCCCATTAAAAGTACAGATCCTCTGTTGACAACCCATATACGGTCATTTGTACATAAATGGTTAGGCAAAAACTGCCCAAGCGCTCTTTCCTTTACTCGAAAGGTGTTATTGATAATGATTTTTTGCACCATTTGTGCAGTTGCTTTGGAAACTTGTGATCATTTATTTACAAGCTGCCCCTTCATTTCTCAATTTTGGCATTACATTCAGCCGACATTGAAATGCATCAAACCATTGGGAAACACAGCATTGGATTTCATTCACAATTGGAGTAACGTACGATCACCACCAAGCAACTTAAAGTTTGGAACAGCTTCCTGAGTCCTGCGGAGAGATTTAGCTAGCTGCACAAACCCCGGATGAATTTCTCAAGCGGATATAAAAAAGTATTCTTTTCATCATGACTATGTCACCAATTGTTGTGATGTGTTAAACATCTGTTAAACCTTGTGGCCTGGCCACTACAGAACCAGGGAAGCCGTTTGTTCAAAAAGAAGAATAAATCATAATACTATTACTTTGACTGGTAGAATTGATTTGAGGCACAATTTGCAGCACAAGGCTGTAAGGATAAGTACACACTTTTAAGACAAGGTTGATATTAAAATCTGTTTATTTATGGAATAAACCTTCAAACCACATCCATAAGAAGAGAGATGTCATTGTTAGATTGATTGTTTGTGTCTTATATATATATTGTTCAGGCATGATTCTTTTGGTAGTCTTGCCATCCTCTTGTCTCTCAATCCAAAATCTCTGTTGGTTGATAAAATTATTATTATTTTACATCATAAAAAGTTAAGAGTTATGACTTTTTTATGTTATATCCTAATGTTGCTTCCATAGAACATGACTGTTGCCTCCTGAAGCCATGATCTCCTCCCACTGAATATTTAACATTGTTGTATTAAAGGTGGATCAGAAAATTTATTTAGTCAGCTCCACCTTTGCCTTTTCTGTTTAGACCAAGACCTTTAATAAGCTTCCAACCACAATCTGATGGTATGAAACCTCCACTTAAAGAGATACAAGGCACCGTTACTAGCCATGCATTTCAGTTGCTTCTTCTCACTAAAATGGAAAAAAGTATCCTCATGAATATTTGAGTTTCAATTGGCAGATAATACTTCCTTTTATCCCCTTGCAGAAATTTCTCTATGAATTTATTTCAAAGCAATTTTAGATAAAAAGAGAAAAACATAAATTGTTGCACCTTACAAGTACTTGGCATCTGAAATACTATTTCCATTCTCATTATCATCTTGGTACCTTTATCTCCATCAGCATGGGCTAACCCATTAAAGTAGACAAAGAATTCAACGATGATTTTTCTATGGCCGACTGTCTACTTAATGCAAGAATCATTGAATGCATATTTTTGTCATGCCCCCAGGTGCACATGTCTCAGTCTGCCACTTAACATGAAACATGTATCTTGTATCACCACAGGCCACCTGCTCTAACCAAGTAATCTATGGCTCACTGGAATACCATTTCCATGAGTTCCTTATTGTCAAGAAAATATCTGCATTATAATGTATTTTAGTTTCTTTTATTTTAGTAACACTGGTGATTCTTTTCTGGTATTACATGGGACTGCGCTCCTGCAGAAATTTGTATGGTCCCTTTGTTCCTCAAGCAGGACACTCCAACTGCATGGGGCTTGGCAGCACAGCCCATATAAGAAACACAAAACTTGAATTTAAGTATGACAAATTATGTGAATAACTGTCTGCAACCCTGATTTGCATCTATTGGCCTTTTTCCAGCATTTGTCTCTCCCCAATACACTGTTATATTGAAGAGAGAATGAAATAAACCAAATTGGATTTATATATATAAGAAAATTAAGACAAACTTAAAATATTTTTAAACTTTTTCTTACCGCCAAAATTAGTTGGGACTGAACGAACTCATCCATGTCATGAAGACCAGTAACTGGGAAAATAGAAGTAAATTTAGTTTTCAAGTAGTCAAAAATCAACTATAACGTACAGCTAGAAGATTGAGACAAGTCAACAATTCAGTTGTCATATGACTNGTAAACTGATTGAAACTTTAGGTCATCAAACACTTTGATGGGTGCAAAGCAGATTTAGTTGTATGTGATGGGGCCCCTGATGGTGAGTCATATGACAACTGAATTGTTGACTTGTCTCAATCTTCTAGCTGTACGTTATAGTTGATTTTTGACTACTTGAAAACTAAATTTACTTCTATTTTCCCAGTTACTGGTCTTCATGACATGGATGAGTTCGTTCAGTCCCAACTAATTTNATGTCATTTAGCCAATGATTCACTTTATTAATTTGTTTTCTGTTAGAAGAATGAATCCATTTATTTTTTGCCAACCATTCCAATAAATCAGACATTAACATTGTGACAACAAACACTTCATTTGAGAAAATAACTAATGCCAATACTATTTCCTTCTTTCTTTTCTGAATATCTTTCAAAACTTTCAAGCCACTTCCATGACAACAGATATGCTAATGTACAACTTGTTAGTGTATCTCTTATGATGCTTTTACTAAACTTTTCCAATGCCAAAATTAAATGTCACACTTTATTGTTAGATTACATTGTTGCTTATGTAGAGCATGATTTCACCTCTTAGTAAATGCTTAAAATTTTAGTGTCATAAGTTGGAAATTTTTCCAAAATCCAATGAATGTTTTTTGTTTCATTTTCTTTAGGTAAACGGAGCAAACATGACCATGGTTGAGTTTGTTATGTGCCTATCATTAATATACCTCTACTTATGAGGTTATTGTGCATATGATTGGCAATTCAACAGGTAGGTTCATTCAACATTCAAAAGTACACAGTATGTTTTTTTTTTCCTGTTTCTTTTTTAAGGAAAACAAGGAAATCCCAGTTATATTCTGGCTGTGTCACAATTTGCAGTTTGGTAACTCCACAATTTATATTACATTTAAAAAAACACAATGTCAAAAAAATATTTTGGGAAAAATTCGGGTTATATATTAATCAGAAAGCAAGTTTACAAAAAGTTTATACATTCCCAAAACTGAGGGGAGGTCTCTCCCCTCAACCCCCAATAGGTTCCCAATATGTCAAAATACATCAAAAAGGGGGGTCCAATTTTTTCCTCCACCACCTCCCCCACCCCCCTAGCCATGGATGGTGTCTAGAACAGCCCTATGCCGTTCTGTGTCAATGAACACCACGGCCTGCTGGAAATCCTTCAATGCTTCCACTTTCCTTGTGCATCCCTCTACATCCCCTTTACTATCTAAATGTAGCTCCTTCCCCCTCCTAATATGTCTTCTCAATGCACGCCTTGCCACCTCCACCCCACACACCCCCACCCCTCAGACTACCAACCCCCAAGTCCCTCCGACTCACTTGAATCCTCTAACCCCAATGTGAGGTCCACCACCATAGGAGGAACGTAGTGCGACCTCCTATGGCCATAAAAAGCCTAGACTAGAGACCCCTACAGCAACATGCTAATCTCACCCCCAACAACTTCCAAGCATTGCTGACGTGCACAAAGAAATAGTCCACCAGGACCACTACCTACTGCCAAAGTGGTTCTAGTGCTGACTTGGGCATCTGGACACTCCCCATTTTAGGGATAGGCCCCAGAAAGATTCCTAAGCATCTTGCACAATGAAACCTCCTTCCCTGCTACCAACACCTGCAGGTAGCATGCAATGGCCTCCTCCAAGAGCTTAATGTGCACCCCCGAAAATGCGTAACATCCCCTAGCCACTTTGTGTAAAATGTCCCATCCTCGAGGTCGGGGTCTCCCCGTAGCAGGGCCAGCACATCTGCCCACCCAAACCTCATCACCAATCTCCACAACACTAGGTTATCCTAGTACTACTCACAAGATAGCTCAAAGGTGGGTGTAACCCCCATCGCCAAATGCACCTCCTACCACAATTAGACCTTGACAGCTACAACCTACGCTGGTGGTGATAGCAACAGCCCCCTAAAAACCAAATAATTACCTACCCTTGAGAGAACCCACAAAATCACCAATACCCGTGAGTCACCATCAAAGCTAGTTGTCAAGTGTAAGTTTGCTACCTACCACACCCACTATGAAAAAGAGCAATCCCAAACAAAATGTGTAACAATTTCCACCCCCGCCATGCAAAGTGGACACATGGCGCACACATTAACCCCTTGTTGTCGTAACTCGTGCAGCATGGGTGACACCGAATGATGCGTCAGCCAAATGAACATCTTAATTTTTTCAAGAAGCTACCCCTTCCATAGTTGCCACCAAACCCACCCCCTCCCCCTCTCTCCCACAATTTCTAGGTATCTATTGCAAATCAACTAATTGGGTTGCGCGTTTAAAAGACCCGTTGACATCACCTCCCACACATGCATGCGCAAGGCCCACCAAATGTGTGAAACCTACACAAAAGCCTCCTAGGGCTAGTATTTACGATGCATAAGCATAATCCATTGAGCCTAGGAAGAATCTTGTTGAACCAAACAATTAAGAGAACCCTGATGCCCCATGGCAATAATGTCCCGAAATTGAAGTATACCAAGCCCCCCAGCATTCTTCGGTCTAGCAACCATATCCCACCCCACCAAATGCATCCAGCTACCCCCTTTACCCCTGAACCAGGCAAAGTTCTGAATAAGCCGATCAACCTTTTGTATGATATCTGATGGAGGAGAGGCCACCGAATCCATGTATCAAGCAATGGCAAATAGCACCAACTTAGCCAGGAGTGCCCTCCTTGCCTGAGACAAAAACTGAGTTGTCAAATGTCCAATCCTATCCTATATTCGTTGGAGTAGACCTCCCCACACATGCCTGTGGTGCCAGTCATACAAAGGAAGCCCCAAATAACAATTATCTGTGGAGCCTAGTAAAATCTCTAGCAATTGCACTATCTGACCCTAAACCCTAGTGTTCGTGTTCAAAAAATGAACCACTAATTTACCCTAATTAATCTCCAATCCAAGCTCCTCCAGCATACGTTGAAGTGCTTTATTGCTAGCAAGCACCTAGGACACCACTGCCCAAGAAAACAAAATGTTGTCATCAACATGATGTTCAACCAAGCAATGCACACCCCTAATATCTAGACCTCTAACCCCCTCCATAGTGCAGTATGTGTGCATTGTGTCCATCACTAGAATAAAAAGATATGGCAAAAGGGGGTCCCCCTAACATAACCCCCTTCCTATGGAGGCAAACCCCCAAAGCATCCCCTCCATGTCCAGAGAGAAAGCTCCAAATGCCTAAATATGTAGACAAAGGTCCACAAAGTGGGGGTGGAGCCCTTTCCTCAACATGATTTCCTAGAGAGCGCTCCAAGAGACAATGTCATAAGCCTTTGTGATATCAAGTTTGAGGCACATCCTTGGGTACTTGGTTGTCCGCAACGAATGCATCACCTCTTGCACCAAAATGATCTGATCTTGGATGTACATCCCCTTGATAAAACCAGCTTGTTGCTCCCCTGCTAGTCATGGCATCGAGGGCCCCATTCGGGCCACCAGCATCTTTGTAAACAAGCCAAGCAGGACGTTACACACCCCAATGGACCGAAAATGAGTAGGAATCGATGGGTTAGCCATTTTCGGTATAAGAACCAGCCAAGAACAATTAATTTCCTACTGAACCTACCCCCAAATCAACATTGCATTAAAAGCATCCAACAAATTATCCCCCAAGACATTGATGCAAGCCTGAAAAAATTCCATCAACCACCCGTTAGGACTAGGAACCCTCCCCAAACCCCCCCCCCTTCTTAATGGAAGCAAGAGCCACCTCACGTTCCTCCCTGCTAAAGGGAGCTACCAACCACCGATTATCCTCGTTCAAAATCTAGCAAATATCAATAGTGAGAGGCATTGTTGCCTTTTGCTGCCAAATTTTTTACCAATAATCCATCATTGCCTGCACAATCTCTTGTTTCCCCTCCACCTTGTTGCCAGCCATCGTGATGCAATTAACTTGTTTGGAAATCCACATAGAATGGGCAGCCACAAAAAAGAAACAAGTATTCCAACCCCCTTCTTGAAGCCAACATGCCCTACTCCTTTGTATACAATAGATTTCCTCTTCCCTATCCAGATTCTAGAGCACCGCAAGCACCTCCCCCTCATCATCCTCCAGATCACGACTCTGTTCCTATGCCCTTGTATCGTCACTAATTGTCGCATTAGCTCCCCACGACAGGATCCAAAGGAGTACTTATCCTCAGGCTTCAACTCTCTAATGCTTTGTTTGAGCAAGATCAAACCTTGCTTAAGAAAATCTTGGGGATCTAAAGCTGGAGGGTAGTCTTTCCAAATCTCTTCCACTAGTGGCTTCAACCAAGGCTTAGCCAACCAGAAATGTTCAAATCTAAAAGGAGTCAACTTCGAGGGACCAACTTGGCATAACAAGGACCTGTGGTCAAAGGCCACACATTCCTTCCCTAGAACAATCACCCCTGTCAATCTTTGTCATCACCTTGTCCCTACCTTTTCTATGATTACACCACGTGAACTAGCAACCCCTAACGTCCATATCCACCAACCCATGAATCTCAAGAAACTGTAGGAAAAGTTGAGCCCCAGGGGGGGTCCTATGTTCCATCGTCTAACTTTTCCTAGGTGTACAACCTCTGGTTGAAGTCCCCAACCAGGATCCACTTCCGTCAGTTCAAGATTAGAGGGGCAATCCTCTACAGCTCATGGATCTGCTCCTCCCACTGCTGGGAGCCATAGAAATTCGTGAGCTAGATTCCTACCTGATGGAGAAAGATATTGATACTCCATGTGGATGCATCCACCATTTCAAAAGGCCAATAGGATAGAGACACTAGTCCCCCAACTCTTGCCTGACAGCCCACAAAATGTGTATGCCAACCCAACCAACATAACCAATGGCATTCGTGCTATTGAAGCTTAGTCTCTTGCAAACAAACAATATCACAACGTTCCCTACGAACCATTTCCTTGAGTGTATTGTGTTTGTAGGGGGTACCCTTCCGCCTACAATTCCATGAGAAGATTCTCATGGTTTTCCCGAAGAGCGCTCTTTGTAGACTTCTTGGATGGTCTTTTGGACCCCCTGGTCAACCTCCTTCTATGTCTTCTTTGACCAGGATGGTTGTCCGACCTTGGCCAAATCTGGGAATATCGGAAAAGCCCCCTCCAGTGTTGCACCACCCCCCACAACCTCCAACATAGACAGCATGGGGCTCCCCCAAAGGATAGACATCCAACCCCCTAGAGGGAAGAGAGGGGGGGGTGTGGGGTGGGAAGGCCCCCCACCTCTCAACCACCAAAGACCCTCTCAGGAACCTAGAGTCCTCCCACCACCCCCCCCCCCCCCCC
>MNCI01009457.1:420044-465800 GCA_015680685.1 Gnetum montanum
ATCCCTAGAGTTCTTCTAGCCCCAAGCATCGGTTGTCACCCAACAATCTGCTATCGTGTGACCTCCCTTTCCACACACTCCATAAGGGGCCTATGGAGGTCATTACCCCCCAAGAGCATCAGTCACCACATGAACTTTCTCCTCCCCTATTCCTGCGCTGCCTAGTCCACCTGAGCCTGCTCCATCCTCACTCTACACACCAAACTTGCCCTCTCTCTCACTCTCGTTCCCGCTCATTTTTTGTCCCACCCTCCTTCCACAAGGACAGTAGTTACCAAATGTCAAAATTAACAACCAAGCAAGCTTTTTATAACCACAAAAGTGAAC
This sequence comes from Gnetum montanum, assembly GCA_015680685.1. Taxonomy (NCBI): domain Eukaryota; kingdom Viridiplantae; phylum Streptophyta; class Gnetopsida; order Gnetales; family Gnetaceae; genus Gnetum; species Gnetum montanum. Next base: position 420,372 of record MNCI01009457.1, read on the forward strand.
TAACTTTGTTGCCACTAAAAACTCATCCTTGTAATCCTCAAATCTTTCCATAGATGTAAAGCTTTAAACCACACAAAAACAACCTAGGTATGTGTCTGTTGAAATATAAACACATTTTACAAGTTCTAGACTATTATTGCAATGCAAGGTAAAATAGCTTTCCATAACATTTTCTGTAGGTGACTTACTCCAACAACTTGAATCCAATGCTTTGTCAAGCAAGCTTACCTAGAAGCACAAGATTTAAACCTTCTAATTGTTTCAGACTTCATCCACAAGCAAACCATGGTTTACAAATGTTTTTCTAAGATTTGGTATAACAAGTTCAAGACAATAAAGTGGACCAGAGAAAGAACATTCAAATTGTTAATGCTTTTTGGTGCCTTATATACCTAAAAAGATACAAAAGCATATACTAAATAACTAATCTTACCAACTGGACTCTACATGCTTGAGATAACAATTTCCCTTCCCAACCTTCCAACTTATTAGCTTTATTGACCATCTCCATCCAACCATTGAAAAGAGGAATGTCTAAATACTTTTTTAGAAGAGTATTCTAAGTGAATCCCAAAGAGGTACAAAAAGCATCAGTGATGAGGAGGCGTTCCAAAATTATAAAGCTTTCTTTCACATAAGACCAAAAGCAACAGAAAAATCATTGTCTATAGAATATTGTAGTATCTTCTTTAACAAATAAGTATCATCCACAAATTGTGAATGAGAGAAATCTTGACATCCAAAGGTAGGCTTAATACCATAAATTTCTTTTTCCTGTCTAAGATTAGGAAGATAACCACCCAATCCTTCTATAGCCATAATAAATAAAGAGAAATGGAATACCCTTGTCATAGCACATTAATAACTTGAATATTAGCTTCCTTGTATCCATTTACAAAAGTAGAAAAATTTGAACAGTATAACATTGTTTTAATTTTCTAGTCTAATGTGCAGGGAAACCAAATCTCTGTAAAATCAATTCCATATAATTCTAATGAATTCTATCGTATGCTTTGTTAATATCTTGCTTAAATACCACAAACGTTGCTTTTGAACAAAATCTGAATGAACGAAAGCTGAATGAACCAACTCTTGAACCAAAATAACCTGATCCAAAATATGTCTGCCACAAACAAAACATGCTCATTCAAGAGCAATTATGGTAACCAAAACATCTCGAATTCATAAAGAGGACAATCTAGATAAATAGTAGAACAAAAACTAATAGGCCTGAAATCTAAAATATTTTGAAAATCCTTCTTTTTAAACAAGTTATCCAAGAGATATTAAAATCACCAATAATATGGGATTTCAAAATGTCGGGAGAGGGAGCGGCCACAGGTGTGGGCACGATGATAGAAACGAGAGTGACAATGGCAATGGTGGCAACAGGAGCAGTGGCGACAGCGACACTAGGAGTGGGTACGGTGGGGACGAGCACAACGGCAGGAGGGGCCAACTACTGCAGGAGGTAGCAAGGGTGGGGTAGTAGGCGGTCTAGAGAATGGCACTGGTCTTGGTGGCTGCACGTGGGAGGGCGCAGTCCTGCGGGTTAGCGTTGAGCACCCACGAGAGGAGGCAGTACATGAGCTGGAGCGGAGCTTGCTGGGCAAGTTCATTTCGAAGGGAGTCAGGTTGCGCCTAGATCTGATCCAAAAATGGGTCAAAATGACATGGGGGTTGGAGGATGTTCATGTTCGGGGGCTGGTAGATGATCGGCTGCTGTTCAAGTTTACAATGGTGGAAGACTATGACAGGGTGTTGCTCGCAGCTCCGTGGTTTTATGCTGCCTGCAAACTAGCCCTGGCCCCTTGGAGACAAGGGGCGCATTGAGACAATAGTCTGTTCGATCGGGCATCGGTTTGGATCCGGCTGTTCGATCTGCCACTGGAGTATTGGGAACCGAGGTTCCTGAAGTCTCTGGTAGGGTTGTTCGGGGAATTTATCAAATTCGATGCACACAGAGTCCATGGATCGAATGGGCTACGCCCGTTTCTGCGTGTGGAGGTTGTTGAGGACAAAGGCTCTGGTTGAGGAGATAGTGCTGGACACCGTGGGCAGAGAAGAGAAAATATGTGTAAAATTTGAAAACTTGCCAACGTGCACGGAGGGGCACCAGAGGTGCAAAATCTGTAGCATACAACACTCTGAATCTAAGCGCTGCAAAAAATCAGTAGAGGCCACCACAGGCTGGAATCTTGTGGGCAAGAAAGGCCAAATATGGAAGCAAGGATTGGATACCACAGCAAATGGAGGCCCCCAAACAAAACGTCCACAAGCTCAAACCGTGACAATGAGGGGAGCTGGACAGAGGCAAACAAAGGAAAATGTACAACCTTGGGTGGAGGAGGAAGCTCCAATGCTGCTGCAGGCTAGTGGCATGGCTGAGGGGGCATGCGTGCATGAGGAGATGGAGGAGGTTTCGGGCTCTCCCCGCACCCTACCAATTCCTAGGACTACTGTGCAAGACTCAACACTAGAATTATCCCCATTGGGAGAGTGGATTACAGTCAATCAAGGCTCTACAAAGCCAAAAATGCAGGACATCCAACCCAAGAAGGCAAAGGGACAGCTAGGAGTGGTAGTTCTCAGGCCAAACAACAAGATTGGACGGCCCAATAAAACTACAACGTGAAAGAAATTCAAACAATGGGATTTGGATTTGGGGGTGTAGCGAACGCTGCGGGAGGTGTACCACCATCGTGTGTGTACATCTCCATGAAGGTGCTGACCTAGAATTGCCAAGGCCAGGGTACCCTGTACAAAAGAAATACCCTACGAACAATGGTTAGGGAGGCAGGATGCAAGGTTGTTTACAAGAAACCAGGGTCCAAAAGACCGAAAGGAAGTTCCTGATGTGAGAGGGATGGACAACCCAAATGGTGCCCAGCAGGGGACATGTAGGAGGTCTGGCCATTTTGGCCAAAATACCAATAAATTTTGTTGATGATTCTGATTGGAGTCAAACTATCCACATGCCACAAGTGGATCTCTGGATAACAAATTTTTATGGGGCACAAAAATGGGAGATCTAGATGCAAGAGCTTAGATGGGTGGCAAGGGTCATCCCCAATCCTACCATATGGTTGTTGCTGGGAGATTTCAACTAGCAGCTCTATTACTAGGAAAAATTTGGACATGATTGTACTGATCCACCGAGGGCTGAGGCATGTCTCAAGTTTCTCCATCAATATGAGCTAGTTGACCTGGAGATCATGGGGTGTAAATTCACTTGAAGTAATCGTCGAAGGGGCACTGATCGCATCCAGTCCAAGATCGATCGTGTTTGGGTGAGTGAGCACCTCATGTTGGAATACGACATCATGGCGAAGGGAAAGGAGAGACAGGCTTCAGACCACCAATCCATTTTGTGCCAACTCTGGTTGGGGAAGAGACAGGAGCCCAGGCCTTTCAGGTTTGAGCGGGCTTGGCTACACAAAGCCTAGCTGAAACCAATGGTGGTGGTGATTTGGGACAATTACACTAGGACACAGGAGCCTCAACAGTTCCTGAGGTATGGGTTGCAGGAGCTGAAGAATAGTATCAAAGCCGGAGCATTGGATGACAAGTACAACTTCCAGGGATACAAGCAGCAGGTGCAGATGGAATTGTAGGAGATCCAACGATTGCAAGAAGTGGGGGAAGCCAGGGATGTTGAAGAACAGGAGCTACTCAAGGAACTCCAAGAGCTAGATAGGGAGGAAGAGAGCTATTGGCAACAACGGTCGAGGGTGACTTGGCTGCGAGAAGGGGACATACATACACGATTCTTCTTTGTCACGACCAAACAAAATAGGCCCCATAGGAACAAAACCCAACATTTGCTAGAAGGTGGCCCACAGAGCAACAGGAGGGGGCTGGAAGCATTGCAAAAATATTAGGGAGACATATGGAGATGGCAGGCCATGGAACTGATCTCCTTGCCAATCACAAGGGTCATCACAAGTGCTGACAACACCAATTTACTGCATCCTGTCTCATGGGAGAAGTTGAGGCAGGCTTTGAAATCCATGCAATCCAACAAGGCTCTGGGACCGGATGGATGGCCAATTGAATTCTTTAGGGGGTATGAGGATCTTGTGGAACCCAATTTGCTGGATGCATACAATAATATGCTCAATTGGCAACAAGTTAGGAGGGAAATCAATTTGTCCAAGGTGGTGCTACTACCCAAGGTCCCAAACCCAACAGCACCAAGACATTTTCCGCCTATTGGCGTCTGCAACACATTGTCGTGTGTTTTCTCCAAATTGCTGGTTGGATGCCTTGCGCCGCTAATGGGGAAGCTGGTTGAAGAACACCATGCGCGGTTTGTTAAGGGTAGGTACCTGCAAGACCAGGTGTTACTCTTGCTAGAGATCTTGCACTTAGTTAAGAGGGCTAGATTTCCAAGCATGTGCATCAAACTAGACATAACCAAGGCTTATGACACTGTGAGCTGGAGGGCACTTAGGACGGTGATGATAGAAAAGGGGTTCGATGCAAAGTTTGTCAATCTTTGCATTCAAATGCAACTAAGTGGCAAGTATTCCCTTGACATAGATGGGAGGCTCTATGCCTTCACTGGAATAGGGTGTGGGCTAAGGCAAGGGGATCCACTGTCACCACTCCTATTTATCATGGTCATGGACTTGTTTAAAGGCTATTGCCTTGACAAAGGTGTTCAGGGGCTACAAGTTGCTGGAGTGCACAGTGTGGTAGCCCATTATGTGGATGATACAATGGTGTTTTCCAGGGTTGCGGTGCCATAGGCTGCAGCCCTGTTACAGGCAATGGAGAGGGTGAAGAGGGAAATAGGCCTAGAAGTCAATAAAGGAAAATCAACCATCTATTGCACCCACACGGAGGGAAGAGTAGATGCCAAAATTATACAAACGTTGGGTACTGGGCCAGGCGCATGATACATTTGGGAATGCCTATTTTTGACTGAAATAGGCAAAGGACTTGGCAAGGACTGATAGATGCGGGTACAGCAACGGACTGCACTTTGGACTAGCCATTTTCTATCCAGGAAAGGGAAGATGGTGCTGGCTGCGACGGTCCTAATGGCAATTGCCCAGTTTACAACATCCATGGCAACACCTCCGACCACGGTGATGCAAAAGATTGATACCATTGTGAGGGAGTTCGTGTGGTCAGGAGGTAAAGGGGGCGGGAAAATGCAACTGGTGTCGTAGATGGTCACAGCGCAGCCCAAACTAGCGAGGGCCATTGGTATTTTGGGATTTGGAGACGAGATGGCATTGGGCACACACCATCTGATGAACAAGTACATGGGGCAAAGTGAGGGGGCAGTGCCATGGGTGCAAATGTTGCAGCAAAAATATCAATGATGGGAGGTGCATTCAGAGTGCTCACAACTCTGGAAGAATTTTTGCCGCCATGTTGTTGTGGTGGAGTAGCTCGGATTGTTGGGGCAACACCCAAAGGAACTTGTCAAGTTCCGATACCTGTAGGAAGAGGGATGGTATGCAATCTAGAAGGGTTGCCTCCCTAAAAAGATCAAGGCATTCAGATGGTTGCTAAAACATAGGGCATTGCTAGTGAGGACCATGTTAAGAGAGAGGGATTAGGATGGATGCCAACTATCCACACTGCCAAGAGGTGCCTAAAACATTGCATCATCTCATCTTTGATTGTAGATTTCCTCAAGAGGTGTGGTTGGCCACCAATATATCCCCCACCATAGGTTTTCATGGAGACTCATTTCACCTTGCTATGTTGTGGGTCTTGTGGAAACACAGGAATTCTCTGATTTTTCAGGTACAGTCGCTTCCTTCAACCATGGCGATGGTATGACAGGTGCGTGGGTTGTGGAAGGAGGCAATGGAGGCCATGGAGCAATGCCTACTTTTTGAACCATCATGGATAGAATTTTCTAGATTGCCCAAATTATGGACAATGGTGGAACAGATGGGATGGGTGGAGATGCTCAAGCGCATGGAGGGAGAGCCAAATTTGCTTACTCAACAGTTCTACGACAACTGGGTGGGAGACACCACACAATACAGGGGCAGGAGGATTGAAATTACAATGCAGACGTTGACCACTACACTAGGGGTGGAGGATGTAGGGGAAATTGTGGTGCCCATTGCGAGGGCCCAAGATGATGCAAGAGAGTTCTTCATAGGACACATTCTCAGGACTACTAGCGGGCACATTCAGAAGTCCGAATTACAAGGGGTCTGGAGAGATGCAACGCTCCTGGTAAAGAGGTATTTTGTGCAATCTATGTACCCCCACAAACTGGTGAGGGTACATTTCACTTTTCTCAAGCACCTTCGGCAAGGCTCCCCAGTAAACTTGCCTCGCTTTTTTTGGGAATCTCTGTGTAGGAGGTGGTTGGGGTGACACCCTGGAGTAATTCTCATGCAATGGCATGGGGGTGTACCGATTGTTCACCAGGCACCAACAATCATGTACCAAAGAAGGCAGCACCAAGGGATGTCTACCAAGGCGTAGGTGCTGCACCACCAAGGCGCTAAGATGTAGGGTACATGAGCATAAACGTCCACAACCATGGAGCAATAGCTGTTGGAAGAGCGTCGCTTGGTGGCTAAGCAAGCGTGACTGGAGGAGTGGGCATAGTGGTAGCTCAGGTGGGAGAACATGCAGCAGGAGGCTCGAAGAGAAGTAAACAAATCACGCCTGCAAAACCTCAGATGGATGGAGGCGGTGATTTCAGGGCACTAGATAGGACTGGTGCAGCTCAAAGCAGAGAATCAACACATGATGCTTGGGTTGGGACCGAACAGTAGACTGCGGCTGGCACTAATGCCTTAGAGGCCTCGGCTGCAGCTGAGAGTCAGGGATTTGGATCACAGTTCGCCGACACTACAAGATGTAGTAGTTCAAGGACGAACGTGGACATGTAGTGCTACAGTCCTAGGTATTCCAAGATGTATGTGGCATGTTTGCACCCTAATCTTGGGAACAAGGGTTGCATATCTATGGTGAGGGTCATCAAGCAATGTGAGAGGGCTACACTATGTAGGTGCATGGGTGATTATGTGGTACATGGTAGGTGACTGTTGGGTCACATGGATGGGCTATGTCGACTCTAGTCGATGATCTTTTGTGTACATTTGTACATTATTTTTTTGGAATAAAATTGCTCGATCATTTTCCAAAAAAAAATCACCAATAATATTATCACTTCTGCAAAATTCATAAACCATATCATAAATACCCTACCTAACCACATGCCAAAATTTCTTTAAAAATCAATAGAAAGGCCATCCATGCTTGGGGATTTATTACGGGGCACACCAAATACAACATTTCTGCTCTCTTCATGTATAGGTCTCTTATTCAATAGATTTATATCAACGTACAATAGCTTTCTATCTTTACAGGAGACAATTTCTTGGGCCAAAAGAGAATCGTTAGGATTTCCTGCACCTACTAATTTTTGGTAAAACTCAATAGGAATTTTTGGAGATCTCTTCGTGATCAGTTTGTGTCCATACTCATCCTCTAAGCACTTAATATGAATTGTATTATGCCTTGTAGAAGCATAAGTATTAAAAAATCTAGAGTTTTCATCCCCATGTTCCAACCAATTAGCCTTAACTCTTTGTGCCTAGTATAATCTTTCTTCCTTTTGGATGTCAAAATACAATGTCCATTCATTTAACTGTCTTTCCTGTGTCCAGCCTTGTGCAAAAACCTCTACATGTATATCATCAATTTGTTGAAGAAGCTCTTTTTTTTTTCTTTTTTTTTTTGCCAATTGGAAGAATTTTGTTTTATCCCAAAGGATAATCCTTTGTCCTTAGCATTCAAGTTTTTGCCATGCGTGAAATTGTACAGAACCCTCCATGTTCATTATGCAACCAACAATTTTCTCAACAAAAAATTCTGCATGGTTTCATACCTACACTATCCCATAGAAGTATAGGTCAATGGCCTGAACCTACTTTCCCAGGTCTTCTTCCTTGATGTGTTGGACATAACTCAAGCAAGTTCACATAAGCTAAAAACTAGTTCAATTTACAATAAATTCTATCAACACCTTGTCTTCGACTGCTTCAAGTGTATAGGCAATTGGCAATATAAATGTCAATAAATATTAATGTCCATGAGGCCTAAACTTTGATTGAACTCCAAGAAACTCTCTGTACCTTCATGCCACCAAGATGCTCCTCCTACTAGAACCCATGACACAAATAAAAGTACAAAAGGTAATTGAAGATTGAATAATTTTTGAGCATGAAGAGACGAAAAGTTCAATTTAATTCATAGTAAAACTAGACCATAAACATTAAGCAAATCTCATGGATGCTTATCTACTATCTCTACAGCAATCAGTGTTCTATATCTATAGTAAATAAATAGAATATTCTTGTTTCTAAACAGTCCAAAGGCCTCTAGATGTAAACTTAATTTTATCACATTTTCTTCCTTTTTGCCATGGTTGAAATTCATGGTAGTTAGGGCCTTCATGTTTTTTCTCGTATAAAGAAATCTTTACAACATTGAAAACAGAAAAAAAAAACGATCTATTGTACCATCCATTTAAATACGTTACATTGTGCTTTTCATAAAATGTTTTAAATCATATAATATCCATCAATTGCAATTAATTCCTTAAGGATTAGGAAAGAATAAACAGTGCTGTTGGGGGGCCTAGTGGGAGCACTGGCGGAGGTTCTGGTGGAGACACTATGGGAGGTAAGACAGCTCTGGGCAGTGATGCAGCAGGTTGGCGACCTAGAGATCAGGGCATCAAAGCATGCTCTAGGCAGGAGGGCACCATGAGGTTGCAGGTCTAGCACCCGCCGTGTGAGGGCATGCGGCCAATGGAACTAAGCTTGATAGGTAAGTTCGTTTCAACTAGCACAAGGCCTAAGATGAACCTGATTAAGAAATGGGTGGTTGCCACTTGGGGGTTGGGGGATGTCAAGGTTCAGAGTCCTTCAAAGGACCTACTCCTTCATTTTTTGTTCTATTGCAAACTATGACAAAAGTGCTCCTGGGTGGGGGGAGATGCACCATGGTTTTACAGGGCTAGGGGTCTTGCCCTCATGTTGTGGGACCTAGGTGCACATAGGGATGTGGACCTTTTCTCTCAAGCACTTGTAGGTCCAAGTCATGGGCATTCCATGAGAGCTATGGACAGCTAATTTCTTGAAAACCCTTGTTGGTTTTTTCAAGTTCATAACTTTAGATAAATTTACCAATTTGATGGAGTGAATGGGGTTTGCTCATTTCTGTGTCTAGAGGTCATTGTCAGCTAAGGACATTGTTCATGAGGTGGTCTTGGACCTCCCATCTGGGGAAGAAAAAGTGCTTGTGGAATATGAGAATATCCCCGTGGATAAGCCTCACCAAGATCAGTCTGAAGCTAAGACCCATTGCACTATTTGTGGGAAGGCCAACCATCAAGCGACTGCCTGTCATGTTAGAACAAAGGCACCCGCACCTCACAAGAAGGGTGGGGATGGGTGGACGATGGTAGGGCAGCATGGGCATCCCATGCTGAAAACCATGCATGTTGTTGCTCCTATAGAGCCCAAGTCTCCAGGGGGTGGCTCTCCCATTGATTCAGGTGGTGATGCTTCCCAGCCTAGGGATCCTATTCCCAGTAGGGAGGAGGGAGATCTTCCCCCACTTGGGGATTGGGTGTCTGTTGTGCAGGGCACTTCGATGCCAAAGATGGTGGAGGTCTCAGAATCCACTGCAGAGGGTTCCGGTGGATTTTTAGTCTCACCGAGATCTAGGAAGGTCGGTAAGCCTCTTAACACCAATGGCTCACAACAAGAAGATGCAGATAGAGACTAACTTGGGATTTTAGCCAACCTTGAAAGAGGTCTACAAGAAACAGTCTACTGGTCAGCCATGAGAATCTTGTCATGGAACTGCAAGGGCCAAGGTACACCCTATAAAAGGAATACCCTAAAGGAAAGTGTACAAAGAGAAGACTGTAACATGGTATGTCTGCAGGAGACAAAATTTTAACATTCAAAATTTCATTTTCTGTAGTGGGTTGGTTGGTAGGTGTAGCTTGTCACCTATCAAGGCAGGGTAGGGGGCTTAGTCGTCTTCTTGTAGTTGCCATTCAACTTAGTGGATTCATCCACCTAGAGTATAACTATTTTCATGATTTCTTCTAGAATTTGGCTCACTAACTTCTATGGGGCATATGATTGGGAAGCACGGCTAGAGAAGCTGAGGAGGGTTTTGCTAATGGTGCTAGAAAAACAGTAGTGGATCTTGGTTGGGGATTTCAACCAACAGTTGTATGCTTAGGAGAAGTTTGGGGGCAACAACACAAACCCCCTTGGTAGTCAACAACTTTTGCCATTCCTAGAGTCCCATGACCTCGTGGACATGGAAATCAAGGATTGCCTATTCACTTGGAGTAATAGGCATTGTGGGAAGGACCATGTGTTGTCCAAGATTGACAAAGTCTAGATAAATTTGAATATTTTGATGAACTTTGAGATCTAGGTTTCGGGGAAGGAGCAGCAGGCATCTGATCACTATTCAGTGCTTTGCCAAGTGGGGAGAATTCAGTGGCAAACTTCCTCACCTTTTCTCTTTGAAGGCTCTTGGCTGTTGAAGCCATTGCTAAGACCCTTAGTGATGGAGATTTGGGAGCACTATCCTACGTAGGCTAATTCGTGGAGCTTTCTTAAAGATGGCTAAACAAGCTAAAGAGGGCCATCTATTCCAAGAAGATAGAGGAGAAGTTATCTTTCCAAGCCAATCGAGCTACCTTGCAAAAAAGATGAGTTGAGCTCCAAACACTGTAGTAAATGGGGGTGTCAGTAGAGGAGGCTGAGCAGAAAGTTCTCAAAGAGATATAGGCACTTTCTAATGAAGAGGAGCTATACTAGAGATAACAGGTGAGGATTAGGTGGCTAAAGGAGTGAGACAGAAATATGAGGTTTTTCTTTGCCATCGCTAAGTTGAATGGACAACCTAAGAGGATGCTTTAGTTGGTGTAGGAAGCAACCACTATTGTTCATGCCCAAGAGATTGCATAGGTGGTGCACACATATTGGGCTAAGATCTAGGATAAGCATAGCACGCTCCTATTGTCTGTGCTAGTGCAAACAATGATTGGGGAGGCAGAGAATCGCTTGCTACTAGCACCTTTTACAAGGGTCAAGTTGGAAGAGGCTGTGGTGTCGATGAAGGCAAACATGGCCCCTGGTCTTGATGAATGGCCAGTTGAATTCTTTAAGGAGTTTGCAGATATCTTGAGGAGAAATCTTTTAGATGCTTTCAATATGATGCTCCAATGGCAACAAGTTCGTCGGGAAATTAACTATTCCAAAATTGTTTTTATCCCTAAAACAGCCAATCCTACAAACCCATCTTAGTTTTGACCAATTGGGGTATGTAACACCTTGCTCCGCCTATTTACTAAAATGCTAGTTCATCAATTGGCCTCGATGATGTCACGCTTGGTGGGGGGACATCAAGCTAGTTTCATCAAAGGCCATTTCCTCTAGGACCAGGTCATTCTAATGCAAGAGATTCTTAATTCGTTGCAAAATGTTGGTTTCCCCGGGATGTGTCTCAAGCTAGACATAACAAAAGCCTATGATACAATTAGTTGGGAAGTGTTGCAGGAAATTATGCTACGTAAGGGATTTGATTCCAAATTTGTTAGTCTATGCATCCAAGTGCAAGCCTTGGGGGCATATTCTTTTCACATTGGTGGGAAACTCTAGGGGTTTTCCTCCCCTGGCTAGGGGTTGAGACAAGGGAACCCCCTCTCCTCCTTTCTATTTATCCTTGCAATGGACACTCTATAGTCCTACTACAAGATGGAAGGTGTTAGGGGGCTGGAAATTGCAAGGGTTGAATGCCTGGCAAAACATTTTGCAAACAACACCATTCTCTTCTTGAGGGCAGCCATGCCATAGGCCCATGCGGTCAATAGGGCACTCAACAAAATGGCTTAAGAGATTGGTCTAGAAATTAACAAAGGGCAGTCGACATTACATTTGACCAACACGGATGCACATGTTAGGGGGAGTATCTCCCAGATTCTAGGAATTCTTCCCAACACTGAACATGAATCATACTTAGGTATGCCCATTTACAACTGGTGTAGGAAGGGGACCTGGTCTATGCTAATCCAAAAAATGCAACAGTGTATTGGGCATTGGACAACCTGCTTCCTTACAAGGAAAGGAAGAATTGTTCTTACTACTTCAGTGTTCGCGGCTATTGCCAAATTTACTGCTTCGGTGGCTTCCCCCATCTCACCCCCCCCCCCCCCCCCCCCCCCCCCAAAAAAAAGCATCATCCTCAAGGTGGACCAGCTAATTATAAACTTTGTTTGGTAGGGGGGAAAAGGGGGTGAATGAATGCACCTAGTAAGGTAGGACACTATTGCCAAAGCCTAGGAGGCAAGGGGGCTTGGGCTTCTGAAGTTTCAAGATGCGATTACTATGGGCTATCAACTTCTTACCAACTAGCTCCTATTGTCTGATGATAGCTTGGCCCAATGGATACACATTATGTGCAAAAAATATCAACAATGAGAGGCTGGGAACCCAGGTTCGCCCATATGGTGTACCAATTGTAGGCATGCTAACAAGATGGTGTAGGGGACTATGCTAGGGATGCCACCTCGGATCATCATTAGAACAAAATACCCCATGGTTGCAACTTGGCAGGCCACTTGGAAAGGTAGGCTACCAAAAAAGATTAAGGTGTGTCTATGGTTGGCTGGCCATGTGGTGCTCCCGATGCATGCTACCTTACATGTGCAGGGATTAAACATTAATGATATATGCCCATTATGTACAGGGGCTCTTGAAAGAACACATCATTTCATATACTAGTGCTCGTACACCACAAACACTTGGCAGGCTACAGTAATCCCCTCAACAATTAAACTAGACAATGATTCCAGAGTGGCGGCTGTGCTTTGGAATCTGTGGAAGACATAGAACAATTGGATTCTTCATTCTTTGCAACTTCCTCCACCTATGCAGGTTGCAGTGCTCAATGTGAAATTGTGGTGTGAAGCTTCAGTTGCCATGGGGATGACACTTACTTTTGAACCTTCTTGCGCAACATTTTAGGTGAACTAGGTCCTATGGGGTTGTTGAGTGGGTTGCTTGGGCAAATGTCCTTCCTCTGTTGGAGGGGGGCCCAACCTCGCAAACAGATCCTTTTACAAGAACTAGGCTGCTAACTCCACCACTTTCCAAGGAGTCTGGATTGAGCTTACAAAGGCTTCAATGTTGCATTTGTTGGGGGTTCTGACTGCAGGAGTGATCATCCTTCCCACTAGGCACAAGTTGCAAGATGTGGAAGGCTTTTTTTCAAGGCTTGTGCCCAAGATAGGGAGTGGGCAAGTGCCAAAGTTAGCTCTGCCATAGCTTTGGCAAGACATGGCCAAGCACATAGCTGGTCCAATCAGGGAATATGTGGATGTTACAAGGGGTGCACCTCTCTTTCTTGAAGTGCATGTAGCTTGGCCGCAACATTAATCTCCTTAGTTTTTTTGGTGTTGCTCCATAGGTAGAGATAGGGCCACCACTCGAGTTTGATCTTGGCCCCTTGGAGGGCCACAAGGCTAGTGTCTCCGTAGCAACCATGGTTTAAACCTTGCTTAGTGGTGTATGGTTGGAGGTCAGTAGGGGGGAGGGGTTTCGACTCTAGCCCAGTCCCAATCAAGATCTCTCATGGGGGAGGTGGTTGGGTCATTGGGGGCATCAAAGGAGCTACGGTTGCCTTCCCCTAATAGGCTTCAATGGGAGCTTTAGCAATGGTTTGAAGCAGATCTACAGAGGGCTACCAAGGAGGCAATAAAACGTGCTTAGGGAGAGGAACGGGCCCTCTAGGAGGCCAAGTGGTAGGCTAGAAAGAAGGAGTTCCAGTGGCTTACAGCACAGGCAGAGCTGCGCCACGTCAAGTTGGAAAGAGAGGCAATGAGATGATGGGACTTGCAAAAGACGACAATTAGGGACGCACTGGAAGACGAGTTGTGCACAGATATGCACCAAGCTACAACAAGAGGAGAAGCAAAAGGTGGAACAAGAGCAAGAGCAAGAGATACTAGAGTGTGATCAACTAGAGGCCGAGCAATTGCAACGGCAGCAAGATCCAATGCATGAGCAAAACACACAGCTTTGGTTATGGGAAAGAAAGTGCCCATATGTTATTATGGATATTAACTACAATGCCTCATGGCTTGCACTATGCAAACATATAAGGAGGATTGTTGCTCAGCTCCATCCAAATGGTACTAGCAATACAGCAAAATGTGCCCGAAAGGAGAAGGCGTTTAAGGAGTTTCAACAAGTTGCAGCCTTTGTTGATATAGAAAGGCACCAGGTCGTTCTGAAGGTGATTCACAGTCAGGAATGTGTGACATGCAGGTGTATCATATTGTATCATACTACCCATGTGTCTGTAGGGATGTGGGCTCCTTGCTGAGGGGTGGGGGCAACCCACCTTTGCAATTGTTCCTTGCTAGGCATTTTGTCTTCTATTGTTTTCCTCAGGCAAGTCCCACCAGAGAAAGGGGGTTTTGACGTTCTCTTGGGTGTAATGGTAACAGTTCTGACACTTCTGTTTTGGAACCGGTTCCTTTTCTTTTCTTTTTATCCCTCAAGGATCCACAAGACCTTCCTAGCTTTGATGTCTTTGGGGAGGTGGCTCCTCCCCTCATTGTTGGGGGTTTCCCACCTGCTTCCAATTTTGATTGTACCTAACATGCAAATTTGTTCTTCTTAATATAATCCAATCGCCCGAACTTTTCTCAAAAATGCATAAGGGCCAGTTCCACACGAGTAATAGCTAGAAAGAGCCATTTTGATATCAAGAATAGGGGGACTAAAGAATTAAAAGTAGACAGATTAAACTAGACCCCCCACAACACATGGTACTCAAACTAACCATAGCTAGGACTCGATTGTAAGTACATAAAAATGGCCTCAGTATATAAACAGGGATGGGAGAGATTTCACTGTAATATCAAAACAAAAGTCATCAATCAACGAAAATTCCAGTCAAACTAATAAGCCATACATTTCTCATATGATAAGTGACATCCGTATAAAAAGAAACACACAGAACAAGCACATAGCACTGACCAACGACATCCTCACAATAGAAGCCCAGTGAAAACATGTCAGACATTTAAGATCACAATTAACCTTCTGTTTCTCTTACACCTGAGGATTTCACATGCTGTGGTGATGAATTTGAAATGTTCTCCTTAACCCAAGTTGAGAGTGTGTCCGACCTTTCTGTAGGCAAACAAATCTGAGCCAATAAAGCACATCTGGTAATATCTAGAAACCAAAAGGTATAAATCCCCAGCAAAAAATCCATGTCATGTGCCTCCATCATAGAGGTCATTTGATCATCCTATTGTTTGTTGTTCCTTCCTTGGCAACATGCTCGGCTAGATCCATCAATGATTCCTATTGGATCTCATTTGCCTCCAACAACTCATTGTCAACAGTGCTGGAACCATCTTATTGTTCCTCCTAGGTTGCTCAAGATTCCTCTCCCCCACCCCCCACTGGGCCATATGTTACAAAGCGTGAATGTTATCCTTTCCAACCATGTCATCCATGGACTCCGATCCATGTTTTTCCATCGTTGAAGACCTGCTGGTTTGACCCTCCTCAAAACAATGACAGAGATTACTCAATTCCAGTCCCAATGGTGTCCTACTGAAACTACTGTTAACATCAGTGCTCTATTGGGGCCATGGTTACCCAACTATCCACGTAGAAATATGACAAGTCCTTTCCCAGGTAGGGATATGAAAATAAAAAGGTCATTATGTAAGACCCCTAATAACTAACCTTCAAATTTTCACTACAAATTTTTTCCCAAATTCATAGGACATGGAGCTAGACTTACACTACCAAGTTTCCTGCATTTACCTATTGAATGTTGGTCCTTACATTTATCTATTGAGCATGCCTAGATCTCATGCCCAACTTTCCTGCAAAAAATGGACCCTTTTTGTGTCTTTGCAGGAGCATGACTTCTCCCCCAGCTTTTTCTGCTTGGAAAGTTTATACATAAGTTATAGGCTTGTTGATATGAGTGTTGATGTTACATTTCATACAGAGCGTCGACATATTCTCGTACACTGACAATATTCATATCTCATTTGCAAGTTAGTTAAATCTCATTAATCTTCTTTGCATTCTCAAGCTACATCTGGACACAAAACCAAGCAATGACCAGATGAATATGTTGAATCCTGACCTTGTCCATAAAGATAAGCTCTCCAAAGCTCTATGCAACATACAAAAATCCTTCAATCTAGCATTTTATTAGAAAGTTAGTAAATCTGATTCAAGTCAAATTATGAAACCATCATTTTGTGGCCATTGCCTCCACTTGGCCAATGCCAGATCCATAGTACCGAGGACCGAAGGTCTCCTAATGACTCTATCACAATTCACTTCAGATTAAAACTTAAAAAAGACCATGCCATCCAACATGGTCAAGAGCTAAAACTTGGTGAATAGCAATCCATTTGAAAGCAGCGTGGCCTCAAATCTGACTTATGCATAGTCGTGAACAAAAGAGATGAACTTTCCCAACAAGCTAAACTCTAATATTTCCTCCAGTTTTGGAATATGTACCTATCCTATACTACCAATAGAGGGGTTGGAAACATTGGTCCGCCAGCAAGACCCTGTGCTCCCAAAACCCTAATAGAAGCAATTATCTCCCTTGTAATATGTATCTATTGCATCCAAATCTTATTGCCCCTCTTTTCCAACCCTAAGTCTCTACTATCCAACCTTGTATCTTCCTCACGAACAACCCTCCGGTGTACAAGACTTTGCCCTTCCCGTTTCCCGGCACCTGAAGTATCATGTTTTTCATCAACACAAGCATCCCCTGTGAAGCAAGCACATTGCATTGTTGTGAGAAGCCTCCCCGAGCTCAATGCTTTCCACTGCCTCCAACTACCTTAGTCACACTTCATGCTACCTCAACCACCAACTTCTTTATAATCCTCTAATGGTGAAAAATAAGATATTATTAATGCTTTGAGATGTGACTGGCTATTCATCCGTATAAATACTTATATATTTACCATTATTTCATTGAAGGAATAAAAAACAATTACCGACAGGATAAATGACAAGTGAGATATACTATACACTTGGAAAACAAATTTAGTGTTACAGAAAGGAACAAATATCAACAGTTCTGACAATTCATAGACTAAATCAAAGTTACCACTTCAGCTGTACGAGCACTTGTTATATCCCCTTGGACCTGTATCACACCTTCTATAGCAGCCATGGGTTGCAGATCAACAGCAACAATAAGAGGAAGACTTCCATTCATATGTACCAATGAGCATAGAAAAGCATAAAATTAGATTATTACCATTTATGTTTTGAGTTAAACTAGATTCAGAATTGTTTAAACTATAATATCATGATTACTTAGAATAAACTCAGAATTATAAAATAAGGCAACCTAATATTTATTATTTTGTGTTTGGCTTAGGGGATTAGCAATAATAAAAAGAATACCTTGATGTTTTGTCAAAAGCAATAATAAAAAGAAAGCCATCACATAGTTCAAGCTATCAGGTTCCCAAACTCAGTTGGTACACATCGCTAATGACTGAGAAACATAGCTATACACAAGACATCAGGTAATTAACAAGCATTAACAGCAACTTCAAGATAATTGTATTTCCCAGATACAGAAAAAAGTTTACATAACAGCTAGCCATCTTTAGCAACTTCCACTAAATCTCTATCCATAATTCATTTTTATTTCTTCCAACAATCGATGGTGTTCGGAATATCAGCTCATTCACATCCCAGGATCCTAGTAATATCCTGTTTTTTCATTTTTGAATTTTTAGAAAATAAAATTTTATTAATTGACTTTTAAGCATCATAAGTGAAAAAATATCTAATGCCTCAAGATATTGGTTGTATCTTTCTTTTTAACTTCCAAGAAGATAAATGCATCACTAACAAACTGCATGTGTAAAGTCAGGTAGCTTGTTAGTCGGTGTGATTCTTTAATCTCTTCCTTATTTACTCTCCTCTAAGTCAAGAA
The DNA here is from genome assembly GCA_015680685.1 of Gnetum montanum. Taxonomy (NCBI): domain Eukaryota; kingdom Viridiplantae; phylum Streptophyta; class Gnetopsida; order Gnetales; family Gnetaceae; genus Gnetum; species Gnetum montanum. The sequence goes on from MNCI01009457.1 coordinate 438,408, forward strand.
CCTTAAAGCTTTAACAATAACAATGAAAAGAAAAAAGAAAAGATCTTTAGGCTAATTCTAAATATGAAAAGAAGAAACTCCAAGAGGAGTTACAGGAAGCAAAAAATCTAGCTGCAAAATTTAAGGCAAAGCTTAAGATAGAAACCAAACAGATTCAGATGTTGCCATAAGAAATTTGAAGACGTCAACAGGAAAAAGTTGGTGAAGAAAATAAGGTGTATCACCAGCAATTGCAGGAAATAAAAGGAAAGTTAAATAACGAAAGCCAAGAACTGAAAAGTTAGCAAATTTCGAAGATAGCTGATTCCTCAATTTTGATATGTTCAGGTTTTTATCCTACTTCTCAAATGGTATGGGTTTCATCCATGCTGATAATACTTCTCTTCTGCTCTCTGATTTTCATCAACCATTGTTTCAATAATTGTTTCCTCAAAGAAGCCATCTCTTTATCCAAACTCTAAAATATAAGAATTACCAGTTTGTCCTCTACCTCTAACTCTTCTTCTAAAGTCGAAAATCCATGATGTAATCCATTACTATATATAATAAAAAGGTGTTTTGTCATTTGTTTATTCTTCTAAATCATTGATTTACTATTTCTTAAAAGTTTTAGGTTTCAAGTGAAGGGGAGAAGTCATCGTCCTTTGAAATCTTGTCCACATATTGGAGGTATGGCCAACCATCCAAGGTGATTCCCTATATACAAAGCTTGATAAATAAAATCCCACTCAATGACTTAAAATATTTTGATTAAAGGGAACCCTTCATGTTCTGTAGTTAAGTTTCTACAGAACTAACAAATAAGAAACTGCATGGCATTCCATATTAATTAAGTAAACTAAGATAAGGGAAAGTTCAATATACTTTATGAAGATTTATGAAACAGGTGAAAATTCCTGAACAAATATGTGTACATGGAATAAAATGGATAGAAGAATTATGCAATAAAGAAGAGGAACAGCACTGGAAGGAAAGATCACATGTCAAATGGCTCAAGGAGGGTGATAGGAATACAAAATTCATTTTTGCCACTGTGAAGGCTAACAATGAAGCTAAAAGGATTTGCGCCATATCGTAGAAGGGAAATCTCCTACATGACACCCACAACATTCTCAAGCTATGCAGAAATATTGGTTCCATATTTGGACCCTCCCCTATCACTGTCCACATCCAAAGGGTTGTCGGAGAGGATGCTAACGATAGACTCAGCACTCCTATCACTAAGCAAGAGCTCTCTGATGCTATGTCCTCACTCAAAAAATGCTAAGGCTTCCAGGGCTGGACAATTGGCCAATTGAGTTCTTTCAAGAATTTTCTGACATCTTTGGGAATAATATTCTAGATGCCTTAACCTCATGCTAAAATGGGAACAGGTCAGACATGAGATCAATTGCTCAAGGATTGTGCTCATTCCAAAGATCCCAAATCCCACAGAACAAACGCACTTCAGGGCCATAGGAGTGTGTAATACCTTGCTCAGGCTGTTCACAAAAATACTTGTCAAGCATCTCCAGTTGTTGATGCCACCCCTTGTTGGTGCTCAGCCAGCTAGGTTTGTAAAGGAACAATATATTTAGGACCAAATTCTACTCTTCTAAAAGGTAATGCATTCCATATAGAGAGCTAAGCTTCTAGGTATGTGCATCAAACTCGATATTACCAAAGCATATGACACTATTTATTGAGCTTCCCTCTGAAACATTATGCTCAAGAAAGGAATCCACCCAAAGTTCATCAACTTATGTATAAACCTCCAAGCCACAAGGGCCTACTCATTTGACATTAATGGGCACTTCTAGGGCTTCTCCTCCCTGCATAGGGGGTTACGTCAAGGAGACCCTCTCTCACCTTATTTATTATTGCTATGGACACAATGAATCTTTACTACAGGACTAAGGGGGTAAGAGGGCTGCATATTGAGGGGGCTACGTGCATTACCAAACACTATGTGGACAACACGATATTGGTAACCTGGGCTGCCATGCCACAGGCGCAAGCAGTCACTAGAGTTCTTAACAAAATGTCAAGGGAGGTTCACCTCGAACTTAACTAGGGAAAACCTGTGATTTACTTCTTCTATACGGAGGGGATGGTTAAAGAAAATATTTGTCATATACTTGGGATCCTGCAGGGATCACTACAAGATTCCTACTTGGGGATGCCCATGTTTTCCTACAACAGAAAGTCATCTTGGACTTGAATTATCCAAAGATTCCAATACTAGGTGGAACATTGGACCTCATGCTTTCTTACCAAAAAAGGAAAAATTATTCTTGCCTCATTCGTCCTCTCTACTATTGCCAGATTTATTGCCTATATTGCTACTCCCCTGAAAGGAGTTATCAAGAAAGCAAATCAAATTATTCGAAATTTCATATGGTCAAGAGGGAAAGGAGGAGAACGAATGCACGTTGTCTACTAGGAAAAAGTGGCCAAGTCCAAACCTACGAGGGGTTTGGGGCTGCCAACTTTTGAGGATGCCATCTTGATGGGGTATCAAGGGATCATCAATCAGCTCATGAAAAATGATGGAAGTCAAATGCAGTGGGTACTTGCCCTAAGGAACAAGTACCAACTATGGATTGCAGGGCCATGGGACTCCTACATTAGGTGGAGCCTTTGTACCTATCCACAAAGAGTCACTCAATGTGGGCTAATGAGTACTCAAGCCACATGATGTCATTAAACATAAATACCCTGTTGTGCGTGGTTGACAAACTATTTGGAAAGGGCAGATGCTAGAGAAAATTAAATGCTTCCTTTGGCCCATTTTTCAAGGTGCACTACCGCTTTAGACTTTGTTGAGGAAACAAGGACTATTAATTAATGAGAGCTGCCCCCTCTACCATGCTACCACAAAAACCTTACAACACCTCACCTACCTCTATCCTTTCACAACCGCCATGTGGAGGACCTCTGACATCCTACCACCCATACAACTTTAGAGTGACTCACAGGCTGCTGCTATGCTATGGCTAATCTAGAGAACATAGAATGAGGGAATTTTTCGATTATGCTACTTAGACCTTTAGCACAGATTTCACTGCTTGCTAGGCATTTGTGGAAGAAGGTCACTACTTCAATGGGGGTCACTCCCACGTACAAGCCAAACTACAATGGCTTTAGAAACAATCAGCCACTGTGGGACATGATGCTCCAAGTGGGTTGGGAGGACCTCCTACCTTTGCTCATGGGGGACCCAAACCTCTCGGACACCCCCTTCTATAGGTGCTGGAGACGAAACTCTACCACCTTCCGTAGGGTGCGCATTGACCTCACATAATTAGCTATTGTGGGATATCTAGGTGTTTCGGCAGCGAGTAAGGTAGTATTGCCCATGGGGCACAACCTTCAAGATATGCCAAGAGTTTCTTCCAAAGGCCTGTACCAAAGATAGGAAATGGCCAGGTGCCCAAGTCAACCCTATCGCAGCTCTAGCAAGAAGAAGCAAAACTAGTTGAAAGATACTTCTTGCAATTAGGCAATGAGTGGAAATTGCATGGGGCTCATTTTGCTTTTTCCATTGCCTAAATCTAGGGCACCCGATGAACCTACCCAAGTTCTTCGTGGCCTCCCTTAGACAAGAGTGGTATGGATGCCACTCCAACCTTATATTGGCTCTTTGGAAGGTTGCCTAATTGTTGGATCTACCGTCCGCCAAACCCTCATCCTTCATGGTACTTTATGAATGATAACACCCAATCCTTTTGGGGGCATCCTCCTTCTCTGCTTTGGTGACACCGGTTGGTGGGGGTGTAGTGTTGGTGGCAAGGGATGGGTCCAATTGGCAGTGCTCAATCACAAACCAACAGCTGAACCTTCAAAAGTAGCTCCTCCAAGTTGAGGAGATGATTCGTTAGGAGCTACATGTGAAGTTCAAGGCAAAGCCATCAAGGGCTACCATCAAGATCGAGTTGCAAGCAAAGTTCAAGGTGGAGCAGGCTAGATGTGTGGGTGAGCTAGTGAGGTGTGAGCAAGAAGACCTAGCAAGGACTAAACAAGAGGAGTAGTGATGCAAAGAGGTTGCTAAGGATGAGATGCACTAGAGAGAATTAAGAGATGTTGCCCTTCAAAGCAAGCTGGAAGACCATCTTTGCACATACATAAGGGAAGACCTACTCAGGGAGGAGCAAAAGTGCATCAAGAGAGAGGAAGAAAAGGAGCAACGTGTCCAAGCCCGGCTAGAGAAGCAACTATTGAAGAGCAACCAGGATGCCCATACATGGTTATGGGCGTCAATCGTAACACTACTTGGGCTGCCCTATGTAGATTCATTCACACAACCTCCAACAAACTCCACCTTGATAAAGCCAGGGGGCTAGGGGCTAAGGAGTGATAGCAAAAAGAAGAATAGTATAAGCAAGTCTAGGAGGTTGCAGCCTTTATGACTTCTAAGCATCGTAGAGCTATCCTAAATGCTACCCATGCTTAGGAAAAGACATGTTACCCTTGCACTAGGCTGCCATGACCCATCTAATGGCAACAAGGTTCACAAGATTCATAATGGGTATTCACGAGGTCCACCAAGTTTTTGGGGTGGGGCTTTGAGAATGAAGGCCCAAAGGCCCATCTATCATGTTATTTGTGGTCTCCCTATGGGGGATGCTGTTTCTTTCTTTTTATTTCATGTGGCCTGTTGCTATTTGACTGGGGAGTTTTTACCCCCTGCTTGTTTTGTTCAGTTAGTGCTAGGGGGTTTTTCCTCCCCGTGGTTGTTTGCTGAAACAATGCCACAAATGAATATTAAAAAGTTGGAAAATTTGTTCACAGACTGAATTAGATACATTTTCCCAAAAGGACCCCTATTCCTCAACAAGATACACGCACTAAGCAACTCATTTCGCTGTTGATTTTACTTAGATATCGTACATTTCAACTGTAACAATGACCAAACAAGCCATTAAAACAAGAAAAATTTCATACATGGACGGAAGTACAACCTCTGTAGAGAAAATCCATAATATTAAGTAAAATGAAAAATGTTAATATTACATTGGTAATTTGGTATTGCATAAAATCACAAATTATCTCAAGAATACCTCGATTGTGATGCAGATTTTGCAGGAAGATAAAGCTTTCTACTTAAAACCTGCCATCATTGTATACTTCTAACATCATGCATATGGCTTGTAATAAATGCAGTAAAACAATGGTACACAAAATACCCATGACAAGAAAGATATTTAAATCAGAAGAAAGAAAATGCTATGGAATAAAATCTAAAACATCAAAGCATGCAATATTGATTTGCTAGTACAATGAATCAAGGATTTGTTTTTCTTGATTGTTGTTAGTCTGCAACACTCAATGTAGAGGAAAATACTTGATTTTGGGCATCATTATGTTCAAGGTTAATTTCAAATTCACTTCAAGTTAGCAAAGAGATCAAAATCCACAATCAAAATAGAGAGAGAAGAAAAAATTCTTTGATAAGAAGATAAAATCAGACTACAACATGTCCCGCTGCCAACATATCAAGGCAAGCAGCTATGCCTGGCTCACCAGCATTCTTTCTTATCTCATTTTACTTATTAAGTTTTGTATTTTAGCTCCATGGTTTTTCTCCCAATAGTCATACTCTTCCACATAGCTTTCTCATTGCCTTTGGTCTGCCGTTAGCACATCCGTAACAACAATTGTCTTCTCCTCGATCTCGTCTCAATGGATAATATCATTTTATTTCCTTCATCTTCATTCTTTTTCTTTTTTACCTGTGAAGAGACTCAGCATTTCTCAGACATTGTTAGCATTTCTCAGCACTTCTGAAGTTTTCAAATGCCTCTGGTTTAAAGATAAATTTAAATAAAAGTTGTGTGTTCAATTTTGGCATTAATCAAAAGCTTTTACAGGAATATATTTATTTATTGGGATGTGAAGTAGACTCATTACCTACTATGTATTTGGGGCTTCCTATCTTGGTGGGTCGTATGAAGAAGGAACTCTGAACCACTTCTCCAAAAGATTGATAATAGACTTGCTGGGTGAAAGGCTAAGTTGTTATCACATGCTGGTCATTTACAATTGGTGAGATCTACTCTTTAGGCTTTGCCTATGTATTATGTTTTATGCTTTTATTGTCCTAAAACAGTCATTTCAGAGACACAGAAAAAAGAAAGAACTTTTTTGTGGTCCAATCATTTGAAGAAAACATTTCATGTTTTAAATTGGAATACAATAAGTAAACCATGGGCATGTGGTGGATGGAATCTTAGACACATACATGACATCAATTGTGTTTTGTTAGGAAGGGTTACTTGGCAATTGTGTACATCAAATAGGCCATGGGTTCAGGTGATGAAAGCCACGTACCTGTATGATGATTTTGACTTTGCTAATGCTCCTAATATCACCAATCCCTCCCCAATTTGGAAAGGGCTTCAATCTATAAAGCATTGGTTTTCTCAGCATGTTTCTTTTCATAATCAACAATATAAGTGGTGTGATTCAGAATATTCTACAAAGAAGGCTTATACCACTTTACGCCCTATGGAAAGAGTGCATTATCCAATAGACATCAAAAATCTCATTTTTACTCCTTGCATATGTCTCCTTGCTGGTAAGCTGCTTCATGGAAAATTACCCACTGGTCAATATGTTGCACAGAAAAATATTATGGAAGATCCAGGTTGCGGTTTGTTCTTCAACTTCAGAAGCAGCTGATCATCTTTTTATAAATTGCCCATTTATGCAGGATATTTGGAACCATTTCAGGCAAAATGCTAAGATGTCACCACCTATAACTAATTTTGTGAATGATTTTTTGGTGGCTTGGCAGCAAGCTCATTTCAGAGGACAACAAGGATATGTGTGGACAGCACTTCCATGGTTTATTTGGTTTGTGATTTGGCAGGAACAAAATTTTAGAGTTTTTCAACAGCGGTCAAGAAGCCCAACATCAGTGTGGATTGCCACTTTGGCTCTTTGGAGGGATGCTGCAAAATTTTGAAGAAATTATAATCAGAACAATGATACTGTTTAGTTATATGAGCATTATGGACAACAGTTTTATGTTTGTTTGTTTGAGATCAGTCCTTTATTAGTATTTTCTTTTCATGACCTGGCCACTATAGATCCAGGATGTCTGTTTGATCAAAAAAATTAATGCATTGACAGGGATGATTTTGTCTTAAAGGCAACGTTTATAATTTTCAGACTTTAAAAGTTTCAATGTTATAAAGTCTAGTTGTATGCCAATTCTGAATTGGAATCCAAAGTCTTACAATATTGAGTATCTTGAACCCTAGATTTGTGACAACGAAAATAGATACTGAAAGTTTCCACCTTTCAAACAAAAAGAAAAATCATCTGCCTTAATTTGGTTTGAGCAAGTAATGCTAAAAAAAAAAATCAAAACCAGTGTTAAATAATTCTTGCCAGGGCAGTTGTTCAGCTTGAAATTTGGTGTTGGTTTTTGTGTTATGACTATAATTATTTATTTTCCATAACTAAGTCCAGCCAACTGGTAATTTCATCTCATCCAAAACCCCCACATAAGAAAAAGAAAAAGGAAAAAAAATTGGCTGGAAAACTAACCCTTGGCATTATGATCAAAAAAAAAATTTACTATGACCAAGAAGAACCTCTTTGGTCAGTTGGTAGTTGGCCTCACGACCAAAATAAAGAAGCGTTCAGTAAGAGGTGAAAACCCATGAGGGTGCTTTTGAATGAGGCCAAGGCCTGATACTTTTAGGATGAAAACCCATAAGAGCATTACCCAAAACCTTTGAGCCTTTCCCTTTCACTGTTATTTTGGAACTTCTTTGTTATGGATAGGATATGATGCATTTTGCTTCTAATTTTGGGGTCTGACAACCCCCACATTTCCACACCCCCGCTGCCCTAATTTTTCCTCTAAAATGCAATCCTAAACTACTTCTCTAGCATTGATATCACTATTCTAGATATCATTGATGCATGATATCTCTAACATTATAAATAATTTTCATTATTCTTTGGAACATGTATCAAAAATTTTTATTATGAATTGTTGTGACCCAGCCACTATAGATCCAGGGTTTGTTGTTTCCTCTCACAAAAAAAAAGGGAAGGTAACCGTGCTTAATGAAAATGAGTAGACTTTCTAGAAAAGACTAATTGGGTTTCAAAGCTGTTGGTGTCTAGCATCCTAGTTCCTACCATCTGTACAATATAGTTTATCTCTTGATTGAAATTTACGAATATCAAAGCATGAACTCATAGCTCAAAGATTAACTCTCTCGTGGTAAGTTAACTTTGACCCACAAACTCTAGAGTCAAATATGTGCAATATGAACAGTCAACATACCACCAATGAAAGAGAAACTATGTGCTTTTTGAACCAGCCACGGAGCAAAATAAAACTCAAAAAATTAAAAATGAAAAAAAAATGATCATACCATCACTTAATCCTTCCAATAAGCAGCTATCAAAAGGGAAAACATCTCCAAATGTATGGAAAACCATTAGAAAAGACTAATAAACAGGTCATGAAGGCTTACTTGACTCCAACTTCCCGGAGCTGCACACAAATCAACCACACGTTCAACCCCTGCATAAGAGTAACTGAAAGGTCTAAGTTATGCATCCAATAGTTTTGGCTCCCACTGACAGCCATATAATGATATTATTACAAATTAAAAAGTTTTTAAAAAACAATAGCAGATGTAATTGCATATCACTAACAAGCTACAGGAATTCAGCAAATGTTTGGATAACACTAGAAGACTCTGCACAATATTGGAATAATGCAGATATATTTAATTATTTTTCATACCAAATAAAGAACAAGCTGAAGAACTAGGGGTCGGACAGAGGTATAACATATTTTGGACAAAGTCAAAACAAAGATCCAAAAATATGTTTTAGTTTTCTTTTAATTAAAAGGATAACCTCATCTAAATTACGATGTCTGGTCTTGTCAGAAGTCAGTACTTTACTCTTCTCATATCACCTTGTAAAAGTGAAGTTACAGCAACCAGAATACGTTATCAGCATGAGCCATTAGCTTACCACATGAATCAGGATACATTTAATGACCCAGAATTAAATTCAGAATACAAGCAAAAGAAAGCCAGTAACAAACCCCAATAGACCACATGGTGTAAAATCCAGTGACGATCTTAATAATAAGCGATTGAGATCTTGGATGTTGAATAAATTGTAATTTCCCTTTTTCCTAAATGTTTAGAAATTTTGAAGAATGCCATTCCTTTATCATCAACATACTATCATGCAGAAACATTAAACATTTCAGCATGAAAATACATTTTTTAAAAAATCTTTCTAGAATTCAAACAATACAGAACCCATTTTCGGAAGTCAGCTCAAACTTTTGACAAAGTTCCAAGCACCATGGCAAATGTGAAGTGCAGTGGAATTGGCAGACATGGTACCTTGATGAATTTACAATTCAAAATTATGTCAAAATAAATAAACTTTGGCATTTGTAAATCATATTTCAAGTACTTTGACTGCATTATCTTTTAAATACCTATTGAAGGAGGTAGAAAAGTAGTCTGCTAAAATCTAGGAGGACTCAAAGGTAATGACAAAATGATCTGATACAGGTTTTGGGAATTATAATGAACAAATGAATGAGCTGAAAGAGTATTGGAAATCATTCACACAGTAGATAAAATAATGAATTATGCAGGCAGTAATTAGTTTTGGTCTGTCAAACAGTAATGGGGAAGTTAAAATGCCTGCAGGCAATTATGATGATAAAATAAACTCTAGCATGTTTTAATTCAGAGATTATGTTTATACAATTACATTGTATTGATAAAAGTTCCTATTAAAAAGAAACATGACAAATCATTGTTTATAACATAAAAAGGCAAAGGTTCATCAAGTATTAGCAGTAAGCCAGCAAGCACAGCATTGAAAGATATATCTTGAAGTAGATGCTACAGTTGTTCTGAGATTAAAATCTGATAAAGAATACAAACGTACTTCAACATTTGATAAAGTAATGATACGCATGTTTAGATCAAGGATGCAAAGACCATGAATTTCTTGTTTTTGCCGGAAAATTGATTGAGAGACAACAATTCAATTACTTGAAAACAGAGATGAAAAAGTCCACAGCTGAATTAACTAAGGCAGACGGTCAAAAGTCAGCAGACATTCAGGACAACTTTGGTGCAAAAGGTCAGCAATTTGAAAAGAAGAACTTTTGTGCATTTTTTATTGCATATTATAATAACCATCATCATTATTGGCTTTACCATATTAATTTGGGTGACCATCAAGGTAGGCACTATTGTTTTTCCTTGGTGGTAGGCTGTCCACCTGGCATTACCATCAACATAGATTTTGAGGGTGTTAGAACCCAAAATAAGTGAAACATAGATACACCCCAAGATTTATAGTCCAATTAGAACTTTATGTAACTCGACACTGCCCATCGGAATGGAACCTATGACTTGGAGCTTCCAAATCAAGCGTCTTACCACTAGGCTAGATTTTGACCATGTCCCCAAATGGCATAAGTAGACAAGAACCTAGATCCTAATGGTTATAGACCAAATGCTTCAACCATTCAGCTAATGTTCACATTATACAAATGTCTGTAAGTAAATATAAGCAACACAATTAAAAATACATAAACATAATAACAATTGGATAAGGACATGTTTCAATGCAAAACTCAATAATCAATTATGATTATATCAAACTCAAAAGTACACTAAAAAGATAACCAAAAATTAGAAAGAAAGAAAAACTCATCAGTGCACTGGCCTTGGCCAAACAGAAAATGATAAAGTTTGTAAGTCGATTCCAGTGTTTGCAATGTTGCCTTGGCCAATGCCAGAGGATTTCTCTAATGTTGCCATTGCATTCTGCTACCAGCAAAAGCTCTCTCTCCCAACCACCAGATAATGAGAAAAAAAACAAAAATAAAAGTGTTTTACTCATTTTATCAATTTGGTTGTTCAAATTTTTCATCTAGTTTAATTTTACATTGAGCTTATGTCTATACTAAGTGGTAACCTAGCTATGTAATAGTGTGAATAATCCTCCTTATGGAGTTTACCTTCTGCTTCATAAATCCAAAAGTGTATTAAATACTTCGCATTATGTATTGCAACTTGCAATAGATTCTCACCCGTTATTGTTGAACCCAGTAATTGTTGTCTGCCAACTAGATATTAGGCTGAAGAGAAATCTTCCTTCTTCACTATAACATATTGTCGCATGTTTTACTGTACAGTCTATTGTGTTGTGGGATTAAAAGGTTTCTTTATGCAAAAGTAAAAATAAGAGGTAAGGCCCTTCAGGGTTTTAACCATAGTTACCAGAAACGAGAAACAGAGCAACGTGACACAATGGAAACATGACAGAAAATGGCCAAGGAAAAGGTTGCAGAAAAGAAACAGCATAACGAATCCAAGCAATAATCTAGAAGAATTTGAATATTTCCATGTCAAAAATGAAACAGAAGTGATACAAGGGAAAGGAAATACCAATATAACTCATATATTATGAAAGAAAGTACCATCTATGGCAAAATCTCCTTAATTGCAATGTATTTCATTTAATGACTATGGGAAAACCTTTCAGTTTTCTTGGAAAAATATATTAATATGCCAGGAACAGTAAACACTTAAAGCAAAGGCATTTTGAAACGGGTTTCCGTTGCGGAAACAGAAAATGTGAAACATGGGCAATCCGTTGCGTTTCTTGCAACTACGGTTTTAACCCTAACACAAAAGTGTATAAGAGAACTGTTGAGGCAAAGAGAAATCAGTAGGAGGGTTTTGTGAGTTTGGCTGTTTATGACTTACGGAAGCTACTGAGGACTGCTAGGGGCCTTGTTTTGAGATAATACAAAGGCCCTGAATTCTTCCAAAGAAGTATGGCAGCAGCGGCCCAAACCTCATTAAACTTTTGTGTGTTCCACTTGCTACTTGTTTTATTTCTGCTGTTTTTTCTGCTTTTTTAAATGATGCTGTAAATATTCTGTATGATGCAAACAGCATGATACACATATGCATATTCAAGAGTTGAGAAAAATTGTATTAAAAAAAAGGCCCCAGAAAAAATGAATAACCTTCAAAAATATTAAATTCCTCATCAATCTGAAGAAGCTTGAAAGCACTTCGAGCACGCCAACCTTCCTCTTTAGCTTTCCTGTAGTATATATCCTAAATATATAGAAACAGAATGAATCATCATCGTCATCCTAGCTTTGTTCCAACAAGTCAGCTAAAATTCTATTAAAATAATGAATATTGAAATAAAACAAATGCAACTTGTTACTGAAAAATAAAGTTACTTAATCAGAAAGAAATTCATACCCTTTTATCCTTTGAAGCTTTTCCCATGAGCACCTTCTTGATCTAGTTGCCTGCAATAAGCTTTGATGTCACATGAAAAAATTGTCACTATCAAATTTAACAATATGGTAAATATAACAGTTTAGTGATAAATAGAATACTCAAAATTCAAAGCGCCTGAAATATCTTTAAAATTGATTTGCATAGTATGGTACCAAATTAACAACGATTAGATTTATTGTATATTAAATTATAGAAAAATAATGAGAAGCATAATCTGCAACAATAAAAAACAAATTACAGAAAAAAAAAAGACAATAATTTGAAAAAGAAAGAGACAGTATTATGTCAGTCCACTAACTAATGTGAAGCAAGGGGTGAACCTGAATGAGCTGGCAAACCAAAGCCACTTGCTTTCGGAACCATACTTCTCATAGCTAACAAGTCACGCAGGAAGGCAATGCTACTCTACTATGTCTCTATATACATAGATATAGATATAATAGTTGAAAACAAACTAAGAACTCCCTCCCTGCTGGCCATTAGGACCGAGTGGTAGGAAGCCATAATCCACAGGGAAGCGAATTACTCATTATTTTATTGGGGACAGGTGCACAAATGACAACTCCATCACACACACCTACCTATAGGTGGCACCAGCAAGATCCAATAAAGCAGTGAGCATTCGTATTGCCACGGTGGCTGCTTCACTCCACTGCTTGTTAGTATTTGTTTTGTTGTGCTATGCAGGCCATGGGCAGGTGCAGTGTGCGCCCATTAGTTTTGTTAGTTTCAAGGATTGCCTCCCCTGTGTGCTTTTGAATGAGCTTTTTATATTATAAATTCAATGATTCTGCCCGCTAAGAAATGAAATAAAATGTATGCATATGTCCATTCCAATCCACAATCTAGATGGATATCGATGCATCTATATCTATCTAGATCTCTCCATTATATAAATACAAATCAAAATATTCTAACCATAAAATGCCTTCATCACCTAACCCTTCTTCTTAGTAGTGTTTCTAAATACACATGCACCCACCCAATATAAACAGCCAACAAGGGCTATTGTCAATAGTAGTAGAATTTTGAATTACCGAGGACCAAGAAAACTAGTTGTCTACAGTCCAAAAACTTAGTGAAGCGTTGATCTTCAGCAAAATTGAACAAACAAGACCAAGAAAACTAAAGTGTTTTCTTCAGCAAGAAAACTCTTCTTCGATAGTTAATAAGTATTTTTTTTATATACACTAGACTGATCTAGGGTAATAGTGAGGATGACTTGTAGGGCAAGGACCAAAGAATGGCTGAAGGCACGAAAAAAAGTGACCTCCTTCACTATAACACACAAAAATTTACTTCAATACCCAAAGTCATTTCGAAGTCACATTCTCCTTACACTTCACTCCTTAACTCTTGTGAGTAAAGTCACTTGTGCACATTAAAACGAGTAACTCAAGCAACTATCCTTTACTCTAACGAGTAAAGTGACTTAACCAAGGTTCATGCCTTCACTCTAATGAGCAAAGTGCCATATGGGTCATTCTAATGAGTGAAGGAGTCAAGTCACATGTGTGTTTTGTTCTTCATCTGCTTTGGGAAAGCTGAAAAGCATATAGCCAAAAGTCAAAGAGCCCATACTACCTACCTAATCCCTATTTCTGATCACAGGAATGGAACCTTCAACACAAACATTTTGGGGAAGGGGCCTATTTTCCCTTTGCATGAAGATCTAACTGACCCTACAACACCCAACCAATCCCCTAGCGATTGTTCCTAACACCACACTATCTCATTGCATGTCTAACAATTTTGTCTCTGGTTACTAGGAGGTGGGCTTACTCTAAGCTTGAACACCTCCTAACCTACCTATTTTCTTCCATTGTGCCGGAAGTTTGGTAATTTCCAGTGATTGATGTCTAGACCCTATTGACTATGCTGCCTGCTTGGTTTTCTTTCCCATGACTCCTAGGCTTTACAACTTACCTCTTATTCTCTATGAACTTGATGTGCTTACTAATAAGAAAAGAGCAATAGCTCCCAAGGGGGGAAGAACCCCAGCTTTGCATCTAAAATTCCCTCCCCGTGCACACACCCTAGTGTTAAAGCATTGCTAATCAGATTGTTTTGGTGTGGGGTGGAAGTGTACAACAACCACCACGTCTAATTCCTTCCTCACTGCTTTGTTCAAGCGAGAGATCACTACATTTCTTTCTATAGCCAATAAGAGTAAGCTAATCATAGAGATAGATAGCTCAGGCAAGTAATCACTAGCAAGGAACCAATCCATGCAAGGCTAAACCAGGTTAGGGCTTACTCCTCCCTAACAATACAAGGAACCGAAGAATAAGGTGGTTCATGATGTATGAGAATGAAAGTTACACTATTCATCTAGCCCTTTCGTTAATACACAAAACTAGTTCAGATATCATGGGCCAATGCCACACTTCAACGAAGACACTCACCAAACAGAAGGCCACTTGGCTCAGCCACTCATCTTGATTGAGAGACTCAATAAGTCCAATCCCTATCCCCAAAAGATGGTCATCAACGTTGATCCAATGTTCATTGACGTTGATCTATTACTAAGCTAACAGTGCATTGTGTCGAGGTTGAGATAGATTTTTTATCTTACTATCAGTAATAGTTCTATGATTGTGTAGACTATTCGAGTTGTGTTTAAGCATGTGCTCAAGATTCCAACCATCGTTAAGCTAGGGAACCCATGGGCATTTCTCAGGAGTATGGGAGTAGCATACTTGGCCAAAGTGTGACATGTTAGCCTATAAGTACTGTGATGAAGTGGCTGTTGTTCACCCAACACAATCATACGGGGTCAAAATTCATCCAACACGATCATCTAGGCCGAACAAGAATTGAGGATTGGATGCAGGCAAAATTCCTGTGAATGTTTAAGATGCTTAATCGACTCTTCCCCCTTTGTACGTTTCAGCCCCTCACAAGGGAGAAGAAAAGGGAGGAGGAAAGAGGCCCTAGTGAACCATCGCACTGAACAGGTGTAAGCTTTGCTGCCTGGCAGTATACAGTACTAACCACACTGACAGACAGGCCCGAAGGATGGGAATGTTTCAGGCAGTGTGTTCCAATTTTTTGCCTTTCACCGAACATTCAATGGACCTTGGACTAAAAGGCCACGATCTTAAAGGACTATGTCATCCAAGGTCCCACCCCCACAAGGTATATCTTGCACCTATGGGCTGCTATAACTATCCAAGAAGACACTCGGGATAGGAGGAACCAGTCTTTTAGATTTCTCATCTCTATTTTTGATGTCAGCAAAGCTTCATTGCTATAGATTAAGTTGAAAACATCTTCTGGTAAATAACTATCAAGAAGCCCCTAATTGACTGAGTATGTCCCTAATTATCTCCATGATCACGGGGAATTTCCATTGCCATCAAAGCATGGCCAGGTTTTTCTTCATGAACGGATAGGATTAACTTCAGCCTCTGTCTTTCAGTTTGGATAATATTTTGCGCCGTAAAAAAAGCAAGCTGATCACAATATAAAAGTTCTCTTTTCCTTTATGAAGAAAAGGCAATTACTAAAGAATAAATCAATGGAGTCAGATTAAACATAATCTGTGGACATCTTGATCGTCCGTGCCATGTCCATAGGGAACCATATAAGCTTACAAACCAAAACCTGACAAATCATCAGATTTAAACCCTTCCGGCATTGAAAACATAGAAATTTTTTTAAAAATAACAACTCTAAACAATGGAATAACCTGTATGCAAATCACAAATATTTAGCTGTAATGGTAAAAAATATAAAGCTGTCGTTCATCAAGAAAATGGTGCATTTTCCATAAGAACAACGCAGCCATACAGTTCATGAACATATAGTGAAGCTAGCTCATACATCATCAGACAGTTTAATTTTTTTTAAGGTCAGAGATTACAATATTATTAATGTCTAAATAAAGTCTCACTGCAATGGAGCTTTAATTATGTCTCTTAGCTCATTTTTAAGGTCCCATGCCTACTCTGGTCACACTTCAAACCGCATTTCATGAATACAATTTTCTTTTTACTTGTTCCAAAAAACAAAACAAAAAAAAAAACTCTCAAACACCTTTTTGTAGCTTAAGGTACTTAGCTATAAAAAGTAGATTATTTTTAAAGAAATTTCTGGTCATTTATATAACAAGAGGGGTGAACCTCAAATCAGCAATTACAATAGCAGTATCATCATGGAGAGCAGAAGATCCTCCAGCAAAACAGATGAACACCCAGACCATGAAGTCAACCAGGAAGAAAGATCATGCATCAGCTCCAGGGGGAGAGTATCCCAACCCCATTTCCAACCAACCAAAAAGCCCCAGGCATTCCTATAGGGCACCAAAACCAAAAACCAAAAGACAGTAATACAAAACACTATAAAGATCATTTAAAATAGAGGGTATGCATATGCAGGAAAGCAAAAGAACATGCAATTTATGAGCACCACAGCTCATCTCACAAGGAATCACAAGTATTGAACATTTTCATCATCCATTCATGGATGTTTTCTCACAATTGTATAAGAAGTGGATTTTCTTTATGTGTTGCTTCATACTTTGTTTCCGGTATATTGCAAATTCACGATGTATAACCTGATGTGTGTCCATTCCCCGAGAAAATGTTTTAACAATCCATGCTGTTGAAAAATGCTTTACACCTTATTAAAAATAAAATTACATGATAATAATACAAATAGAGATGAAGTCATAGAGATGAATGAAAGCTTGGTGACTTATCAAGTTGAAATCAACAAAAAAATTGAGATAATAAACTAATTATAGATAAAAAATAGATAACAAACCTAAGTTAAGATAACTGATCGTTGAAGAGGAACTTGTTGGAAAGGTTAATGATTTGGATCTGCAAGGGCATAGGTTTAATACTAACACGTTGCACTTATATATACAAGGGTTTGGTAATTTATTAAAAAAAGGAAGACAAGTGAATCCACTGGCATGCAAAGATTTAAAAACTATAATAAAAACTGTTACAAAATAAAATTTAAAAAAAATAAAATTAAACATCCCATTTGTAGTCTATGTTCACAATCTCGTTTGTTATACAGTGGACAATTTTTCAAAAAAAGTTATAGTTAGCACACGTAAAAAATGGTAGTTGTAGTTCAAAAAGGGAATGTTATGGCTCAAAAAATGGAATATCCAGGAACAAATTCTCTACCATGATATAAACAAGATCTGCAAGATAATCAAGCAAAAAGTTCTTCAGAACCTCTGGAAAAATTCACAAGGCAGGAAACTTTTATTTGACTAGCATCAGAGGATGCATTGACAGGAAAGAAACTTAAATATCAGCCCCTATTTCTCATCAGCTGTGGTGTCAGATTAGCAAAGCAAGATTAGGTTCCTGCTATGTTATAGTTGAACTAGGTAGATAGCTCAAATTCCATTGTAGTCAAAAGGAAATTGAACATAAGTATTACACATTTTTACGCTATCCTATGTTAAAGCCCATTTGCC
The DNA here is from genome assembly GCA_015680685.1 of Gnetum montanum. Taxonomy (NCBI): domain Eukaryota; kingdom Viridiplantae; phylum Streptophyta; class Gnetopsida; order Gnetales; family Gnetaceae; genus Gnetum; species Gnetum montanum. The sequence goes on from MNCI01009457.1 coordinate 456,171, forward strand.
AAAAATGGCATGTTACAGCTCATAATTAATTAATCATTTTCAGATGAAGTTTTGACTATTCATTCCATGTTAATTTCCTCAGTCCAATGGATCCGAAGAATCTGAAAATGTAATAAAATTTAGTTTTAGTTTCTGTTTCAAACAAATAAAATAACATAACATAAACAAAAGCTCATCTCATTTCGCACCACTGATGATGAAACTAGAAAATACTGCAAACTACTATGGATTATGCCGTAAGAAACTAGAATTCCAGACACAAGCATGTGCACAAATTATTATCTACGTACCCATTTTTAAATAACACTCCAAATCATGTTAAATTTAAGACACCCCTTTGCAAACTGTTTATGCATGCAAAGAAAATAAACTCCTTTATCTTGCTATCCGGGTATTAGCCTTCCCTGTTAGAATTCACAGATTATGTTATGTTTCAAAAATTGAGTGCCCTAATGACACCGACCAAACTGTTGTGCACACACCACTACATTTCAACATGTACTGTGCAGTTTATGGTCCATAGCTACACCTTTCAACTACGCTGATTACATAACCACATGACAACGGCATCAACACAACAGCAGAATGCACTGTTAAATCATGATATCACCACTTGAACCCCATCTGTCAAATATTAACCAGCAAACATGAACCCATCCAAGAACTTACCCTACATACTAACCTGCAAATAGTGTTGATGCAAGATGATATAATTCTGACTCAATATGGTAAAAGAAACAGTGCAAATGTTCATGAATCGCTTAAACTTCATCGTGCACTTTCTACGCCAAAAGCAAGATTCTAGATACCACCAGAGCAAACCCTCCCAGGAAAAAATAAAATGAAATTGACTAAGGCTAAGATGACGTCTCCAACCATCGTTCACACAGGGAGACAAAATAATAAAAATGCCTTTTATAACGCAATAAACCACGCCAATGTCTAGCAATGTCTTTGGTTTTTTTCTTTTTTTTCTTTTTTTAAGTATTCGGGCAAGTATTCAAAGTTCAAACTTTTGCCAACAACTCAACAAATGAATGCCCCGGATATATACCTATATTAATGCATACATACAAGATATTCCATGAAATGACCCGCATTATGGCATCAAAAATACGCGTCAAATAGATGCACAGGAAGCAGAGTTAAAATATAACAGAAACATGAACCCCTGAATAAACAGCACTTCCAAATTTTATGATTTAAGCATATTTTATGAAAATCAGGTAAAAGTGTGAACACTTGCGAAAGTCACATAAAGAGAATGACTTCAGTTTTCGAATTCATCCCAGATTGATATCAAACAATAAATTCCCAACAAAATGAATAAAAAAGGAAGACAGCAAAGCTAAAGTCCTATCTCAAACCTGAATATGCAGAAATTAAAGCTTCTCCCGAGCTTGGTAAAACCCGATTCAAACCCAGGAGCTCGAAGCAATCGTTTACACCTCTTGCACCAAAGTTATTGCTTGAATTGAAAATTTGAAACCTCCTGATTTATTCGAGAGACGACGTTAGGAATAATCCAAGCTTTCGTAAGACAACAGGAACAGATTAGTATCGATAATCAATGTTAATATTGAAGTTTTTAAAGCATGAAGTAAATTTAATATTCCGAGAGGTTCACGGTTAGATCTTTTATTTGAATAAAAAAAATTAATCGCATGCCTCTTTGATTTCATCAAGCTTTACACTTTAAAAATGTTTTGTCCTGGATCTCAGAAAGCTTCTCCAGTTTAGAATCTGTCCAGTTATTATTATTGTTTGCAATGGAGCCAACTAGCAAAAGCCTCCAATATGTTAATTACTTTCTTTGAAATTGACTTTTGTGTTTGGGTGCTACATTAATAATATTTTCAACATTCTTCCAAAATATGTTGAGTCTTTGACTTTGTAATCATATAACAAATTCTTTATTATAATTTCTTGAAAATAATAATACTTTTTAATTTTTAATATTTAAAACTTACCGGCCGTAAAAAAAATAGAAAAAAAGGATTATTTTAAAGCCTTTCAAATTTTGTTTTTCAAAGGGACAATGGAGAACTGCTTCAACATAGGATTCTATGAAAAGAAATGGTTTGCCTAAAAAAAATTGGACAGATTGCAAAAGGAAATATGGAGCATTTTGAAACCTTCAAAATTTGTTTGGTGAAATAAAAATGAAGAGCAAACAAAAAGGCACATTTACTTTGAAAAGCTACAGAAAGGATTTTTAGGAAAAGATAATTGAGGGCTATCCGTAAAGTTTAACGTAAACTTATCGGAAAGCAAAGAAAATTTTTCTATACAAAGCACCTTATAATTTTCGGTTTGTATTTAACCAGGGTTGCTGCCGGGCAGATGAAATCCGGAAAAGATGAGACACGGTATAGATCCAGCAGAACTTACGGTGATGCAAAGTCGCTTAGGCCATGCACGTAATTTCATCGTCCTTAAGCCACAATATAGGTAAGGTTAAAGATAATTTCATAATTTGATTGTTTACATAGTTAGCTGAAGATTTTTTTTAAAAGTGAGAGGTTGTAGTTTGAGTCATACTTTGAGAAATTTTTTTACCTTAATAATTTTTCTATTATAAGGTCTTTATTTTGGACTATTATTTGGAGTAATGGTAAGGTGGTCATTTCTCAAGTTGAAAAGTTGAATTCAAACTTAGGCGTAGGCGCCTTGAAAAAGTTAGGCTTTTGCTCATCTACCAACCCTTCCAAGACCCTGGCTCCAAATGCTTCTTTTTATAATTTTCTACTATAGAATGTTAGTTATATGTTTTGGTGTGAAAAGTTCTCAAATACAAAAGAAATATTGGAAACTAGAAACAAAACTTTTTAGTATATCCAGGAAATCACAAAAATTTGTTGGACAATTACAAAGCCTCAACATATTGTTAAAGAAAGTTGAAAACATCGGTGGTGATATACTGCCATAAGCAAATAGGATCAATTTGAAAGAAAACAATCAGCAAATTACAATTAATAGTATAATTCATTTGAATGTGAGCCAGAGATGGGCAAAATGAAAAAATATGTTCTTCATCTTCTATGCTTTGTTTGCATAGTTTGCAAATATGCTCTTCTCTCGGTAAATTGATCCAACAACCACATGACATGCTTAATCAAGTGAAAAGTACCATAAACAACATGGAAAGAAATAACTTTCTAACTTTAGAGATCATCATTTGAAGTGATGGTAAGGTGCTTGTTTCTCAACTCAATGAGTTAGGTTCAAGCCTGGGCATAGCCACTTAAAGAGGTTAGGCATTCGTTCATCTACCAACTTTTTTAGGACCTATATGTGATTGGGAGGGTGGGGATGTTAAACTCTAAAAAATGAATAAATAATATTTAAAAATAAAATTCAAAGTACATCAATGGTTTTGGAGATCCCTTTTTAGGTTTTCATCCTTACAACCAGTCTTGAAAAACCTGCCTTTAGGAAAGGAACTAGGCCTTACTCTTATTCAAAAGCCCCCTCATGGGTTTTCATTTCTTACTAAAGAGTTTTCAAACTTACATTATAATAGTACATGGCATAAATAAAAGATCTATATTGATGTATCATAAATAAATTTGATACTTCATAATCCAAATCCCATATAAAAATAAACAATAAAAATTATCACTACATCCAACAAATATTAGAGCAATGGGTGTCCCATACATCCAACCATACAAATCGCAAGTGATGAACAGCCGATAATATACCCTACGTTGACACATGCATGTCGATGCATGCTAGGATGTGTTGACGCAAGTATGTTGACGTTGATGCAGTCATTACCTATATAAATGTGCACATCCCTCACATTTATGGCACCCTTCGATCTTAGCCTTAGCTAGATTCTTATAATTTCTTCTTTCAAGAGTTAGAATACTTTCCTTTTAAGTGCGAGCAACATGGATTTATGAGATTGTACAACATTTTATTCGAGTGCCTATATACCTGTACACATTCGCATGGATGACAATAAAATCAAGATTTTCTATATCCATTGTAACACTTAGACTAGTTTAATTTTACTTTCTACACTTTTATTTACATGCAATTTACATCTATGTTCTTAAGTAATTAATATTATTATTCTTAAATAATGTGAGTATGACCATTTCGAACATAACATATTAATGCTTAGTAATCCTAGTAGTTAAGACTTAATGCACTAACCTAGTAGTGTTAATATTAGCTTAGGATGTATATGATAAATGGGAACATATACTCCACGTTAGGCTAATTAGTTAAGTAATTCAATTATTAAATCTTCATTTAATCATCTAGAAATTAGGAGAAAAAACAATAAAAAATATTTAAAAATGAATATCTTATGCCTCAACCATACTTAACCATACGCATAGTTGAATACAAGTGTGGATTGGGAAGACAACAATTTACAACTACATAATTTACACATTAGTAATATCAACAACTTAGATAACTATGTTTATAAAATTCAACTAGATCATGTGTGATCACTTGTGATTTGTATGATTGCAGGGTAGGAACTACCCACTACTCATCATTGGCACCATTGTTAAGGACTTAGTTTAGCTAAGTGCACTAAATATTATTAAAGAGTGAATTCATATAAAATCATTGTAAGGAAAATATAACAATTCATCTTTCAAACAAAATAATAATAGAAAAATTATATTAATGCACACTTTCTACACATCACTAAGATGGCTTCTTCTCATAGGAATGAATCTCCACTACATGTCGATAATTCCAATAAGCAACAGGAGAAGACTAAAAAGGCTACCGGTGAGAAGCCTTAGTAGCTGAGGGTAGTCTATGCCTACTTGGATCCCTATTATTTGGATTTCACATTTATCCTTCATCAAGATGAGTAATTACTTTGGAGGGATATGGAAGGTAACATTGTGTTACCTCTTAATCGATCTATTCCTGGCATGTTCATTGTCCAACTCATGAGCCTGGGCATTAAAGTAGCAAGGCCAAAGTACGTGACAATTGATCAAGCCTCCATAGACTATTAGCCTATGAAAGCCCAACTCAAGAAACACAAACACATGAAGACACACTATGAAGCCTCAAAGGGAAAAAGGATCCCAACACCATTGTTTATGAAATCGTAAAAATAGGACATTGATTTCTTCTCAAGGCTCCCTTAAGACATAGATTCTCCTCCTTTTGTTAAGGATGACACCCTTCACCAACGATTATAGTTAACCTTGGAGAACTTTAATTAGAAAAGGATGAAGGTCAAAAGAAAAATAATATTAAAGGATAGATCTCCTAGTCGTTCATCCAAAGATAAGGAGAAGGACCAGGGCAAGGACCATAGGAGAAGGACTACTAGGCATCATTCTCCTAGTCCTCCACTTTCACCATCCTCCACATCATCAAATTCTAATAGGAGAAGTCGTGGTAGAGATAAAGAGAGAGGTGATTAAGATCAAGATGGAGATGATATGAGATCTCATCGTGATAATGGGAATTGAAAGCATAGACAACTGATGAGTGGCGAGGTACCCCTACACTCAACCATACAAATACGAGCGTTTTCACGTGCGATCTAGTTGAACTCCACAAACGGACTAGTTGTGGCACCTAGATAGTTAGCCTTAGGTCGCAGTTCATTGTCTTCCCACCTAGACTAGTATTATCTTTGTCACGTATGGTTTAGTTTAGAGTGAGGTGAATGATTTGGTTCCTAATCTAATGCTACTCCTGAAGGCAATGGGAAANGATGATTTGGTTCCTAATCTAATGCTACTCCTGAAGGCAATGGGAAATAAGATTAACTAAGTTAGGAGGAAAGGGTAAGAGAGAGTCTAAACTAGCCTAAATGCGATGAGCATCCGTTCCTTAATCATTTGTACACATCTTGGACCTCGTGCATGACTACCACTGGGATTACCAAGCGCATGGCCTAGGTATGCTACTGGGTTACCAAGTAGTCACACTTAAATGCTCGTGATTAAGTCGTACTCATTCTGCGTTTAACAAGAGATAAGGGTGAGAGAGATTAACTAAGAAAGCAGTAAATAACAAATAAATAATTAATTAATTAAACTAAGTGAATGCTGCAATGATGAAGTAATCTCGATCTTTATTTCCAGTCATGTGCGTGTCCAAGTACGTCACACTCGAATAAAGGATGCCATACAATTACAATCACCACACTACGGGCAAACACTGGAAAATATTCTATCTCTGGAAGGGGAAAACTGCCAGAGCTTCGCTAAGGAAGTAAAAACTAACTCTAGATGTGAAACAAGGGAGAGCCACCTCTTATTTATAGAACTAGCGGCGGGCTGCAATATCGCATACATGATATCGCAACGAGCATGCGATATCGCATACGCGATATCGCGGTCGCCCAAAACGTGACTCATCATACCTCCATGATTGAATGAAAACTCGTCCTCGAGTTATAGTTATTACACAGTGGATAGGTATGGGATTATTCGATGGTGGAAATGGGACTATGCCACAGTGTGAAATGAAAACAAAACAAAATAAAGACACAACACAAATGTTCTACATCTACAAAAATGGATGGAACTCATGTAGTTCTAGGTGGTGGTGGCTCCTCCATTAGTGCCTTCCCTTTGACATGTGCTCCAAGTTTTGAGGCTTGATGACACTGAAGTATGGCCTGGAGCTTCTCCTCTTCGGTTCGAGGGTCCTGTGCTGTCCATGCTAATGTTCCAATGTTTGACGGAGTCGACACTTCCCACAGACAGGGTAGTTGCGGAAACATTTGATTGGCTTTGACATACGAGGCCGCGAACACCCGTCGTTCCTCCTCATAGGCTCTGGCTTTATCTTTGTACTCCTAAAAATCTGCAAGCCATCGAGCCAAGTCTATTGTGACACCTTTCTATCCTTGGTAGCTGGCTTTCACCACCTCAAGTTCAGAATTTGCAACTTCCAGTTTCTCCAACAGCTTCTTGCGCTCTACAAATTCTACTTTGTATTTGGTGTGGGTGGTTTCTACCTACTGCTGAGCTTTCTTCTCGGGTGCCCTGCTATCAACATGGCAAGGTTGGCATATCTCAGGTTTTCCAACTCCATGTATTCTGTCAAATCCTAAATCTGCAGGTCCCGGCTCTTAACTTCCGCTTGGTGGGCAAAGGCATATGTGTCTAATATGGCCTGCCAGTTAGTGTGTTGAGCACTGATAGCGTTGATCTGGGCCTTAGCCATATGGATCTCCTTCTCAAGGATTTATTTGTACATCCCTACCTGATCTCGGAAGTGCTCCTTCAGCTTTTCATGTCGTTTAGCCTCATTTTGCCATGCGCTTATCTCAATAGCTAACTTTTGATGTATGGCACGTACCTCCTCCATCGAGAGGGTTCGATTTTCTCTGGCTAAACGACTCACGTCTCAGTTGACCTAGATGAATTGTTCTCACAATTGATGGAATTGTTCGTCGAGAACGTTCTTTTGCTTTTCCATGGTGGTCAACCGGAGGTTGTCTGCAACAAGCTACTTGTTTTCTTCTTGTAAGGCCTTGAGTGCCTTAAGATGCACATGAGTTTGCGCCTGTGCTGCAGAGGCATTTCAAACAACCTTATCTTTTTCATCAGCCACCCTTTTATTCTCCATGATTAGCTTTGTTAATTTCTCAGTTCTAAAATTATCTAGATGGTCTGCGGGAACAAATTGTAGAGGGTCCCGCTGTGCTGCTTGTAAGGCCACAAGCTGCTCTTGTAGTTTCTACACTTTTGGTTCCACATGCTTAGCCCTTACTTCTGTGAAGACCAGCTTCCCCTTTGTGGAAATGAGGTCTGACTGAATTACCGTAACATCCTAAGGGATGTCAAATAAGGACATCATTACTTGCCCTGTTTGGAGCAATAGATCAAGTGCATCCTCATGTTCCGTAGGAGTCATTGAGGTTCCAACCAGAGTTTGAGCATCCCGTGCTCCTGTGAAGTCTACCGGTGGCACAACAGGTACGTTGAAGGACTCCTTGATGTGGTCAGTGACCACTTTTGCAGCTCCCGCGACATTCTGGTGTTGCATGACCACCACAGTGGCCCTTTCACCAATCTCTAACTGTACTTGGAAAGATGTCGCGTTCCCTGAGATCTGTTGTGACCATCTACTTTCCCCTCCTCTTGTGTAAATGGATACTTCCCCCCTTGTGCGATCCAACGAAACAATAGGCTGAATGGTATCATTGATGATGCGGAATAGGTTTGCGTCATCACGACTTCCCCTACTTACCGTCTCAGTGATGGCCCTAAGATGGCTCATTGACGGTCTATAGTCTTGTGGTGGTGGTGGCTGATCCTGGCCTGTGCTAGGCCCTGCTTCCTGCTATTGGCTGGGACTCGTGCTTGGAGGTTGGCTGGGTCCTACAAGTTGAGTTGCAATTGGTCCAGCCATCTGTTCTTCTTCTTGTTCTGGTCCCAGCTCTTCACTAGTGCTTTTCCTTGGAGCTGGCACCTTTAGCAATTTGGCATATGAAGCAGTTTGGGCTTTTCAGAGGGCATTTTTGGTGTACCCCCGAATACCAGCATGTTGGCAAATCTTTCTGATAAGACAAGGGAAAGGCAACGCCATCTTCCCTGTCTTTTGTTCCTCGAACCGCCTCAGGATCTTCGTTAAATATAGATGGGGTAGGTTAGCATTAACCTTTCCCATCAACACTGCACATCCTCTAGCTGCATACGTTGATATCCTTTTCAAGCCTTTTGTGGGGAAGAGGTGATATGTTCCAATTTTAAAATAGATCATCTCTTTCGTCGTCAACTCACCAAATGTTTTATCTCTGCCATAAGCCTTCTCCAAACAATCCTTTCACACATCGGGGTCTGAACAAGTGGATAATTGAGCAACTTTGGATCCTATATTCGGAAGGTTTAACACTTCCGAAATGGCCTACGTGGAGAAATCAATTGTCACCCCGCAAATATTGATAGTTGTGCCTTGCTCCCTATTGTGGAAAAATTGGTACGTCTCTCCTAGGTACCAGGCACCGCTTTCAGAGAGGATAGGCCATAAGGGAGACCCTATGAGGTGATCCCTAATAGCCTCAAGAGCAAACTTTGCAAAAGATTCCAAGTTCAATTCCACAATAACTATAGCGAATGTGGACTTCTCATGGATGACCTGAACATAATCTTGGGGCAACGTGAGATGTTGTCCCTGTTTAGGCACTGCAGTAGTTCCTCCTTTTGCTTGCCCAGACCATCCGGTAGGAGGTTCCTCTTGATGAATGCTGAATGATTGCTCCTCCTGTTCTGCATGTTGTTCGGCAGGACCTTATCTTCCACCTCTTCGAGATCATTTTCTTCCACCTTGAGTAGGACCTTTCTATTGTCCACGTTTCGGCGCCATCTACAATCACACGGGTCAAGCATTAGTAAGGTTGTTTTAGAAATTAAGTTATACCTTACTACTTGCCTTAATTAATGATCTTATTTTATCTCCATGTGACATTGCCCAAAATATTATGATAATGAGTCCATCTCACTTAGGTGGTTTCCAATTTTAATATCCTGGTATACCTAGGGATTAAATGATTTTTGGGCATAATTATTCTAAGTATTATAACTAATTACCCTAAATGATCTCCTTTGGGAAATGATAAATTCTAGAAAATTTAGGCACTTTTCAGCAAGTGTCCCTTCCCCACGACTAAGCTGAACACTT
>MNCI01009457.1:500851-552196 GCA_015680685.1 Gnetum montanum
AAGGACCTTATATTATTTATGCAACTTTTCCTTCAGGGGCCATGACAATATACAAACATGAGAGCCCAGACAAGAAACTATTGGTTAATGTACAACAAACCAAACCTTTCCATGAGCTTAGGACAGCCAGTACACATGCTACCTTTGTTGATGGATAACCTTGCTCACTATTTCAGATCTCCTCCTTCAAACTCAGTCGTGGGAAAGATGGCCACCTATGCTAACAATTTTAGGCCCTCAGTTCTTTTTGAATTTTTGTTTTACACATTCTTTCAACTTTTCTTATTTTTTTTACACCAACGTTCATGTTTTTACTGTTTCTTTATTTGCTTGATTTACTTTTATTCGTCATCTAATAAGTGCTCATGATGGTGGATTGAATTATATCATATTGATTGGTAATGTTTGTTTTTTACCTTTGAATTACGATGCTGATATTAAGGTATGGTTCTTTTGGTAAAACATGTAATGAGTTCATGCTTTCCACTCATCCATACAACTCTATGGTCTCCTTTGGCTTAGAACTATACAGTCCCCTTTTTCTAAGTAAACTTGTGAATGAATTGGTAGCTGAGTATTTTTCAAACCAAGGAAAGACTCAAAGGATGAAAAGGGTGTGACTTCAAGGGGATTCGATGCATTGGTGCTGGTCATTCTCTTGGGTGCTTGGATGCTTTTTCTTGGGTTTTCCACAATTCTGACATTGTTCAAATATCAGGAAGTTGAGTCTTTGAATGGTGTGGTTCTCACGCATAAACATAAAAAAAAGAGAGAAAAAGGTGAGAATTCAAAGCACACCCCTTAGACATAATAAAGCAATATGGGCTACAAGCACTGGTTATGGCACTGGAAAGACATGTTACCCATGCCTGAAGGTTCCCTCTAACTAAGGCCCTTTCTTGCTTCTTGCTTCTCCATCTCACTCTCCTTGGGATGGTGGTCACTCTTTGTGGAAGCATTCTTGTTACCGCAAGAGGATGGATTGGCCAAGTGTATTGATGGGAGGTCGTTGAATGTGGTTGGTTTGCGTCTGGATTTGGGATGAGGCCTACTTAGTTATCTTAACCATGAAATACACAAGGGGCTTTAAACAACTTTGTTCTTGGGATTCCATTTCATTCTCTCCTCTCAATCTTTCTTCCCATTTTCCACCTCATTGCCAGTTTTATCATTAGTCCATTTTGGGTTGATGCATTTATTTTCTTTGGTGAATTCTTGTGCATAAGTTTTTAACTCTTGCTTCCAAATGACATTCCTAGAGCCTACGGACTCTTTGGTTTATAGGTTTGTCAGGGCATAAAGGGCATGAACCTGCTTTGGGGAGGACCCACTGGGATTTCTTTTTGGTGCAATTATTAACTTCTTCCCCTTAAACATTTCTTGTAATCAATACTTTCTTGTTTCATCCCCATCCATGACATCCATTTTATTGGCATTGCTGTTGATGTTTTTCATCTTTCTTGTTCCTCATGTTCTTCCATTTTATAGCTACCAGAGGTTCTCTCTTAGTCATGGGGGCCTTGGCACAAATTTTTTAATTTTTTCCATTTTACTAATTGCCTAACCCCTACACCTTAGGTAGTTGCCAGTGATAAGTCTCCAAACTAGTTTTTGCCATAACCACAACTCAGCCAATACACTTCATATCGAGGTAAGGTATCAACTGCATTGTGGTTTATCTATCCTTGCTCATTTGTGACTGTGTTGTATGTGCAGATGGCAATCATACAAACAATGGATTGGGCTTGGAGGAAGCACTCAAGATGGACCAGAATTGGAGCATTTACGAAAGGAGCAAGTCTGGTGGCGTGGCTATGGATAAATAACAAAAGGCGCAATCTTAGCATTGGCGGCAACATGCTTCATTTTCTTTCTCTCTCTCTCTCTACAAGTTGCCGAATAAAGGCTTGGATGTCATTTATGTATGAGTGTTCACCACAATGGTCATGAACACGAATGTTGGAATATACTTATTAGTCTGTTCACTGGGCATGTTGATTTTGTCATCCCATTCCACCGTCAGTTGTCAGTTAGTCAATAATCCCATACCTTCCCAATATTTTGTAAAGAACTTGTTTGTCTTCTTCTATACTCGAGGATGAGTTTTTATTCAGTCATGGGGGTATGATAAGAGTGGTTACTCTCGCAGGTATTCTAATTATTAGAGTAGTTACTCTAGTGGTTACTCTAGTAGCTACTCTAATTATTAAAGTGGTTACTCTAGCAGTTATTCTAATTATTAGAGTGGTTACTTTAGCGGTTACTCTAGTAGTTATTCTAATTATTAGAGAGGTTACTCTAGCGGTTATTTTAGTAGTTATTCTAATTATTAGAGTAGTTGCTCCCAAGCCTATAAATACAGTGCCCAGGCGCACAATTGGGAAGAAGTCTTTTAGCAGTCAAGTAGTGAAACTCTTGTAGTCTGTTTGAAAGTTAGAGTATTTTCCAAGTGCCTGCAGCAAGAGGTCTAAGTGTGGATGGATCTTTATTCGAGCATTATGTACCTAAGCACACCTTGTGTATGGAAATAAAGATGAGCTCTAAGCCTCTACTATAGACAAGCCACTTGAGTAATTCAATAGTCTAGAGGGTTAAAAAAATCTTTGGTATTTTGATAGGACTGAAATAGCTTTTTGATCTTTAAAGTATATTCCTTTGGTATTTCAATCAGAAATTGTCAAATCTTTGAAAGCTTTATTGTGTGCAATCATTGACAACTATTATATAGCCAAATAGAGACTCATACGTGGTAGTTTACGCAGTAATTTTTGATAGTATAGTAGGATTGTCTTTAAGAAATTGCTTCTTTGAGCTTAGAAAATTTGAACAATTCACAGATATTGAATTAGGGATAACTTTATTGTAAAGTGTTTCTTTGTATCAGTTTACCTTGCTTAAATATTTGAGATTTTTACACAAATATGCTTTCTTTCTTTCTATTTCTATTGAATCTTACTCTATTTCTAGTTTTCTAGTTTGGGAAAAATTATGAGTAAATTGGCAAAGTTGTGCTGAAATGGTTTTTGCAAAATTTTATTTATTACAAGTAGGTATTACAAAAACCATATAGACTAAGTATTTGAACAAAATAGGAATCTTTAACAACTCATAGTATTTTACAAAGTTTGGCTGAATCTTTTTTATGATAGCCGATCATAGTTTTATACACAACCCAACTATTTCAACATTTACAATAACAAACACATACTCACATTTAACTACTGAGTCTATTTGGAGGTATCTAGGCCTTGGTGTTGCTAGAGACCAGTGAACACCTAAATCCTATTTGAGGCACTCATTGGTGGTTGCGTCCCAAACGGTCGCCAACATTGATATATCTAAAGATAGAAAAGCATTTCAAAGAAAATGAATGTGAAAGGAAAAACCTACCTTTTCCATGCCTCATCCAAAAACTTTACAAAAGGGCAGGGATAATCCACTACACCAATGACATGATTAGACATATACTCATTGCCTCTTGGTTCGAGATGATGAAAGTTAAGACATTTGCTGTGTCCAAGGAAGAAGAGCAGCAATTACCACCTACACCACCCACTCTTGATACAATGCTAGAGGCCTATGCAGCCATTGAGCACTTGCATGAAATCAAAGAATAGCTCTTGCATGAGTAGGAGCAGCGAGCAAGAACAAGTGATGGAGATCCATCTATATATCGACCAGTGATGAGTCACCTTAATGAAGTGGCTCGAACAATTAGTTAAATATAAGGAGGTGGCCCAATATTCTTAGCCCAAAAAACATAGCTACCTGCAAGATCAAATCCCAATGCTAGAGAGGTGATGATGTCTTTATCTCAACACCATTTATTTCTAGAAATGTCTAGGAATGCTACCTCCTTTTTGGTGTGCTTGGAGGAGGGTGAGGGGGCAACTTTACTAGTGATGCAACACCAAGGATAGGAGACGGCTACAAAAGTGGTTACTGACTAAATTGCAGAAGCACTTAACGCACTTGTAGCATTTGTATCAAATGTATTTTCACTTAAAGATGTGCAAACATTAGCAGGAACTGTCAGCAGAAAATTTAGTGCAGCTTAGCACGAAGAGTTAATAGACTGACTAGTGGGGATTAGGCAACTGATTCTAGACATCTTTGATTTTTTGGACAATATTACTACAACATAGTTGGAGTTGTTCGAAGTAAAGGGAAAATGGATCATCCTAAAGGGGCAACTCAAAATGGCTCAAGCATAAAACCAACACTCGGTCATGGAGGTTGCTAAATTGCATGCTCATTTTACTGATCTTGCACTTCTCAGCCTTGCAACAACTAGAGATGAAGCTTTTCAGTAACTTCAAGTATAATTAAAACAAGTTAAGGAGGGAATGGTAATGACCATCTTCAATTAGTCTATAGAAAAAGAAAAAACCTAATTAGTTCAAAAGGACTTGGTTCAGATGCATCAGAAAAATGAGACACTAATCACAGAAAACCATCTGCTGCGAAATGTTGATGCACAAAAACAATAAATGTAGGAATTTATTCATCAAAAATAGGAGTAGCTCACTAAGGTAAACAAATAATTGAGGAAATTGGCTACAAAGAGTCACAATATCTTTATGAAGGAAGTTTGTGCCTTATGCCAAACATTTTCCATTGAAATTGCCACCTAAAAAAATGAGGCTCTCAAATTTGGAGAGTACAGAATCATTACCGTGACTAGGTTGGCTTGCAAAAAGAAGTGAATGAGAAACATATCCAATTGGCTAAGGCAAAAGTAAATAAGGTCCTCCAAAAACTCTAGCAAGGGAAAGAGGTGTGGCAATCCATCATTGATGGGATAAATGCCTACAATAAAGCAAAGATCCACCTAAAGGAGTTGCAGATCAAAGAAATGATAAAGTATATGGAATCGGCCAATCCGCATTATGTAAACCTAGGGATGCTAACTACTAGATGGCTGCAATTAGAACTTGAAAAGTAGGTGGCCAGCTCATACTTGGTTTACAAGGTTGAGTTCAAGCACCACAAGGACACCAAGCAAGAGCTTGAGATGACAAACACTAAACTCGAAGCTCTTAGGCCACGGTTCACTAATCAAAAATCAACTACTGAGAACCTAGCTAGGAGAATGAGTGATTACTAGGAGCTGTAGAGCACAATCAGGGCATTTGATATCAAGCACAAACAATTTTCTACCTAGTATATCAATGTAAAGAAGCTATTCCTAGCAATTCCTTATCCTTGGGATGTGCTGCCAAATTTTGCCCACATTGGCGAAGCTGTGCAGACTATGCATGATCCTAGGAGTAAGGAGGAGAAAATGAAAGCATTCCTGGATGCTTTCCACCTCCTACCAAAAGTTGCAACAATAGCGAGACAACCATAATAGCCTCAATTATTGCATGTGCCTGAAGCTGAAGAAGGTCTATCAGGGCCTCAAGAGCCTCCACCACTTGGGATGGTGTGATCTTTTCAAACAATATTCATGACATCAGAGGATGTGCTATCTAATTTTTTGTTTGGTGTTCCATTTTGTGTCATGAATATCACAATTTGTAATTTTGTTGATTTGTACACCCGGACACTCAATTTTATCATGTAGTCTTGTTAAGTCATGTGCTAGTCAATAATCCCATTCCTTTCCAATTTTGTAAAGAACTTGAGGATGAGTTTTTCATTCAATTGTGGGGGTATGATGAGTCATGGATTGGTTGCGTCAACAAGGCCTTGTCGATTAGGGCCCATTAACAAAAGATTTGTTCTTGCCTATAAATATGTGCTAACCCACTGTGTTTATGATTCATTCAGTCATAGTTGTAGGGAAGCTTTTGCATTTTTTCAATTCAAGTGACGAATATTTTCGCAAGTGCCTGCAACAAGATTCATTGAGTGTACGGACCTTTATTTGAGCATTGTTGTACCTGAGCATGATAATGTGTGTGGTAGTAAAGATAGACTTCTTGATAAAGCTTGTAGCATTCTAGATAGTTTAAATGTTTCATTCATGCATTTAATGTTTTTAGCTATTTATTCAATGTTTTATAATAATTAAGATAAATAAGTAATTAAGAGAGATAAGCTAAATAGCGATTAAGTGAACACATAAGTATGACCACTTCGAGCATGTGTATGATGTTTGGTAATCCTAGCAACACTTAATACTTAGCAACCTAATAATGTTATACATGTTTAGGATGTGTACAACAAGTGGGACTGGATACTTATGTTAGGACTAGTTGAATAGTAGTTAGCTCATTAGATTAAAGTAGGTATTAAATTACTTTATTCTCTATCTTTTTTATTTCAAGCACTGAAACCATAAAATATAAAATGAAAAAAAATCATGTGCCTCAATTAAACTTAAACCATACCCTTGAGCTTCACAAATGTAGTTGGGAAGACAATAAACATCCTCAACATAAAGGTTACCTTGTAGGGAACTAGTGCACTAGAAACTATAGAGTTCATAGAATTCAACCGCATTGCACATCAATGCTTTGTGATTCATATGGTTGGGCATAGGGGTGCCTTGCCACTCATCAAAATCCAAGTAAACTTGCACAAGGCTTGTGTCGATGACCTGGTTTGATGGGATGTACCAAATAATGATCAGTTGCACGTCCTCTAGGATGCTAATGAGGATGCTTTTGGCGACCACTACGTAAGAAGGAGGATGGCTACAAAGATCCTCATGGTGAAATAATTTTGGCTAATGATTGTCAAGGGTGCTCACCATTTCTCCTATTTTTGTAAATGTTGTCAAAGGAATGGAAGGATAACTATATACATCAATGGATCCTAATAATGGATCCAAGCACTGGAGCCTTTTGATATCTGGGGCATTGACTTTCTGGGATCTATCACGCCCATGTTAAACGAGAAGGCTTACATCACTCTTGTTCATGTGAATGCTATCAAAGGGATGGAGGGATAACTATATGCATGGAAGACCTCCAATAGTGGCTCCAACCACTAGAGCCTTGAGACCTCTAGGGCATTGACTTCATGAGATCCATCACACCCATTGTACATCCACCATTGTAGCACCGTTTGTACAATAATAAGTGTTTAAAAGGTTTGGCGTGCCTACAGCACTCATTTTTGACAATGGGACTCACTTTACAAGATCTACTTTTTAGCAACTAATGCAACACTTAGGGGTGAAACATAAGCTCACAACCCTGTATCATCCTCAAGCTAATGGTCAAACTGAAGTTACTAATAGGAAGATCACAAGGATACTAACACAAATAATAAATAAATATAGGAAGGACTAGAGTACTAAGCTCAACAATGCTCTTTGACATATCCTTCAACTTGAAAGCTTTCTATAGGCTACTCTCCCTATGAGTTAGTGTACATAAAGTTATCAAAACTTCTAATTCAAGCCAAACTTTGTACACTCACAATAACCTATGAGCCTAACCTCAACATTAATCTAGCATAAAAAGAATGATTAATGACATTGAATGTGCTAGATGAGAATTGATAAGTAGCCTTTATAATGAATGAAGTGCACAAGGCACACTCCAAAAACGTCATGATGCACAAATAAGAAGAGTTAAATTTCAACCTTACGATAAGATTCTTTATTGAAATCCCATACATATGCCATAACAAACTAAGTTTCAAATGTTATGAGAAGAATCTTATATCATAGACACAACTTTTCCTTTATGATCCATGATAATCTACCATCCATTGAGCCCTCTCAAATATTTTTTGATCAACATATAGTAAGTTCATCCATTCTTAGAATCCTAGGTAACCAACAACACTAACACCTTGGCATTAGAATAGGCTCATTCCATTTTTCAAATCTCCTTCTCTAAACATAGTTGTGGGGGATATGGCCATCTGTACTAATACCTTGATGACGCTAACCAATCTTTCACCTTCTTGTTTTATGGTAATCTTTATATGTTTTCCACTTTCTTGCATATTTTCTTCTTTATGTTATATCTTTTATCTTTTCTTTTCTTTTTATGGATTTCATCAAGTTTTATTGGAAATCTTTTGTTTTGTTCTTGCTAATGCAAAATTTGACAAGTATTGAAAGAAGTTATCATAATGATGATTGGATAAAAAAAAAGACCAATTTTTGTCTTTGGATTATGTTCTTTACTAATACTTTATCAATTTTTTGGTGGTATCGAGTAGTGAGATCATGACATCCATCCATTCCATCTGTTCCATGAAAAATCCTGAAAGCACAACATTCTCTCACATTAAAAATTAATAATTAATTAATGACCTTGATACCCAACAAAATAGGAAAGAACAAAGTGGGAATGGAAAAGGATGTGACCTCAAGGACATTGGATAGGATTTCTTTCAATATCATCCTTTAGCTCTATAAAATCCCATTAGTATATCATCATTCCTACCATTGACCATAAGCAGAAGCATGTCTTTGCCTGGTGTGATTCTAGTGGAGAAAAAAAAACAAAAACAATAGAAAAAATAAATAAAATAAATAATACATAAATTCAAAACACAATCCTTAGACTCAATAATAAGTTACAAGCACTAGTTATGGGATTGGAAACACATGTTACCCATGCCTAAAGACATGCCTCTAACTAAGGCCCTCTCTCCTTCCTTTTTCTCTTTTCTTCTTCTATTGGAGTGATGATTCTCCTTTGGGGTTATTCTAGACTTTTGATTGATGTGAAGTGGGCATATGTCAATCTAAGGTCATTGAAAGTGGAATGGACTTGGGCTCAACTTGGAATGGACTAGTATTAGATCATCTTAAACATAATTCCCACCAAGAACCTTGTGTGAATATGATGCTAATTATTCCTTCCACATCCTCTCTCTCTATAATTCATTTACCTCATGGTTTACCATCTCACTACCTCATGTCATAGAAAATTATTCATTTTTGTTTCTAGATCACATGACTGATGGACAATTACATCCGTTGGTGTGGAATTTAAGTTAACCTAATCATTCATCATCCTTTAGACTCATAGACTCTTTTTGATGAAGGTATGCAAGGGCACACAAGGCATCTACCTACTTTGGGAAGGATCCAATTGCATTTGCTTGGTTTACCTTAAGTTAAATTTTCTACCATGTGTCATTGGCTTGATCCATCATCCTAATAGTATTCAAACATCTAGTTTTGCTCTATTTGGCATTCTAACTTCGTCCAAATCCACTCAAATTGCTTCTCCTAAGCTAAATCCATCCTCTTCTATGTTGTTTTCATTATTCTCTATATTTTTGGATTCCATTGGGCTCTTGTTTCATTAAAAAACTTGTTCAAAAGTCCTCCATTTCTTAATGTGAAAAATAGCTAAGAATAGATGCATCAATGTAGTATAAAAAGTCTATATATAGGCATGAAACTTAGCTTATTTTTCATCATTTTTCAATAGAGCTAGAGGAGTTTTTATAGTTCTTTAGAACCCAAGAGCCTTCCAAGCCTCATAACTCATACATCACTTATCTAATTTCATCCATTTTTCGAACCTCATGCTACCAAAGGTAAGCTTTATAATATGGGGAATACAAATCTTTAATTTTTTGTGGAAACTTTTTCAAAATTTTTCTAACTTTCCATGTTTAACCTATTAAAGTAATATTAAATTAATCACCATAATGGGTTAAGACTAACAAACAAACTTTGACAGCTAAAGAATCAAATAATATTAAAATAATATACTTAGCCAAGATAAAAAACCAGCACTTAAACAATAAACCCTTAATACCAAAAAACTAAAACATGACCTGATCTAATAAAGGAAGGTATGAAAATAACTAGATGTTATGAATTGGAAAGTTGATCATGGGTTATATTTGTGATCAGAGATGACATCAAAAAGAGGACCACAAGCAGGAGGACCTCTGCAGCCTAAGGAAAAGCAACCTCAAGGAGGAAGGGACCAATAACAATAATAACTGCAATAGCCCCAAGAGCAAGCAACTGAGGTTACCCATGCTACTAGACCTCTTTGAGAGGATCCCAAAGTGAAATCTATTAGGCACATTTTGAATATAGAAATAGGTTAATCCAGGCAGGACAAGGCTCATAGGACAAGGCCTAACTTGTAGGTCATCTTCACAAAGGCTTGTTTAGAGCGCATCAGTACTACAAAGGTTCAAAGTTCTATCCTCTAAGAGCTATAATTTAGATTTTTCTTTAAAATAGAACTTGAGGAGGTCTAGACACAACTGTAGGGATCTCCCATGTGATTAGTTCTCTCTAATAGCGGAGAATGGTACATGGGGGAGACTTACTTGTTATGGAACAACTGACAAGAAGACCTATTGGTGAAAATTAAAGACATCACCATCTCCTATTTAGTTGAGGTGATAGTAGAGGCCCTTGATTTATCCAACATAGATGCAAAGTCAGTAAAAATATCCATGCACGTGAATCCAGAGACCAAGAAGGAATGCGTCCAATGATACTACAGGGTATATTGTAAGGAGTACAGTGCCCTTTGAAAGACAAAGAGAGCATACTTCAAGATTGCAACCTATCGCCTAAATCCAATAGTAAGGCCCGGTAAGGTGACAACCTACTCCACCAAGGCATGCATTGCTCTAAGTGGAAAATTCCCAATAAACCAACCCCAACTTATTTTCCTAGAGATTGAAAATTGCTTCAAGGAAAATGAGAATGGTAGAAAGACACTTTTCTTTCAATGTCTAATCCACAAGTTATACAAAATGGGAGGCATAGCTTGCTATTTCAATGATGTTGTCCACCACACTCCTACAACATCTTAGTAGGAGATGATGAAGGATAAGGTAATAATAAGGCTACAAGAAGAGGAGTAGCCATCACCATCACCACTTACAACCCCAGAGACTATAGCAGAGATGTTTGAAACTATTGAATGACTCAGAAAAATTTAAAAGTAGTAGCTGTATCAACAACAAGGTTAGGCAGGTGGTGAGGAATCATTCGTTTACTATACTACCATGAGCCATCTCATTAAGATCATAAGATCCATTAGTTGGTTGGATAGTGAGATGATCCCTCTATTCTCTGTGTAGAGGAACTAGGCATCTATGAGGCCCAATCCAAGTGTTAGGAAGGTCATAATGTCCATTCCTAGATAAACATTTCCTAAGATTTCGGGAAATATTGTAGCCTTTTCCATCTTGTTGGAGGAAAATGAAGGTGCAATAGTCTTAGTGATGTAACATAAGGGCTATGAGATAGTGGCAGATGTGATGGTTGATAAGGCACTAGAGGCTCAAAATGCTCTTGCAGTGTCTATACCAAACATCATTGTCATGGTATACATCCATACATTTTTAGGAGTAGGAAGTAGTTAGATGAGTGTTGCCTAATATGAGTAAGTGTTGGAAAGACTAGTTGGAGCCGACCAACCACTTGCAAAGACCTTTGATCTTCTAGATGAAATCATCATAAACTAGTTGTAGCTGCTTGAGACAAGAGGCAAACTACTAATTTCCAACACACAACTTAAGGAGGCCATCATAATTAATTAGTGGCTAGCCACTAAAGTTTCTAAGTTAAAAGCTTGTCTCTCTAACCTTGCCATTCTCAAGCTAGAGCTTACATGAGATGGAGCTTTTTAATAGCTTCAACAAAAGTATTAGGTGGTTGAGAATGTGAAGAAGATGACAATCTTTGATGCATCCATGTTAGAGGCCATGACCAACAACATTGATAAGGACCTGTTAAAAGTTTGCAAGAAGAACTTGGTCTTCACCAAAGATAATTAGTATTTGTAGAATGTTGAGTAGCAGAAGCATCAATTGGTCAAGTATATATATTAGCACCAAGAGTGGCTTGCCAAGGTGAACTTAGACTTAAGGAGGTTAGAAATAGAAAACTATAATCTCTCGATGGAGGAAGTTCATGCTCTTCACCAAAAGGCTACAATTGAGATAGCCACTTAGAAGAATGAGGCACTAAAATTTGAATGAGTGAAGAATCACTGTAGGGACCAAGTTGGGATACTCATGGAGGTTAATGAGAATAAAATAAAATTCGTGAAGGAAAAAATAGATGATATCCTCTAGCAATGTCAACAAAGAGGTGATGTATGGTAGCCCATCTTTGATGGACTGAACACATATAACAAAGTAGAAATTTGCTTGCTGGAGTTGCAAATCGAGGAAATAATAGAATATATAAAGCTTGCCAACCTCCTGTATGCAAACTTGGTAATGTTGATAATGGGAAGGCCAAGATTAGAGTTGAAGAAATAGGTTGCTAGTTCCTAACTCCTCTATGAGGTGGAATTTAAGCTTCATAAAGATACAAAACAAAACTTGGAGATAACTAATGTAGAGCTTGAAGTTCTTAGAAGCTAATTCAGCAATCAATGATTTGTTGCTAAGAACCTAGCAATGAGGATGAATGGTTACAAGGAGCTACAAAACCTTCTAAAGACATTTGACATTGAACATAAGACTTTTACAACCTGGTTTATCAACACAAAGAAATTATTTACTTCAATCCCATGTTCATGGGATATTCTTGCACTAGCCCATATAGGAGAATCAACCTAGACCATGTACAACCCATGGAGTAAAAAGAAAAAATAAAAGCACTTCTGGATGCTTTAGACTTCTAGAGCAAGGACTGGTAGCACTTGGATAGCCTCAGTCAATGGTAGCATCGAGAGGAGATGAAGGACCATCTAAGCCACTAAAGCCTTTACCTCTAGGCATAATATAAGAGATTATCATGCCTACATTCATTCAATAGGTGTCTGCTACATTTTTGTCTATGTGTCAAATTTTGTTGTAAAGGGTACTCATTTTTGTAAGTTTATAGAATTCTGAACTCAAAGTTAGTTAGTATGTCTATCTATTAGTAAATTCCATACTTCCTCAATTTTTGTAAGAAACTCGATCCTAATTTTTTTCACTCAAGAATGAGTTTTCAGTCAGTCATGGGAGTATGATGAACAATTAATAATATAGGCTAGGTCAACGCATGCTTGTTGATGTAGCCCCATCAATGTATCCCCGTCGATGCATGCTAGGATGTGTTGATGCAAGTACGTCGATACTAATATAGGAATTTCCTATATAAATATGCATACCTTTTGCATTTATGGAATCTTTCAATTTTAGCCTTAGTCAGATTCTTGTAGTTCTTTCTTCAAAAGTTAGAATACTTTCCCTCTAAGTGCCCACTTCATAGATTTATGAGATTATGTGACATTTTATGCAAGTACCTATGTACCTTGACACATTTGCATAGACAAAAATAAAATCAAGATTTCCTATATTCATTGTAGCACTTAGACTAGTTTAATTCTAGTTTTCACATGTTATGAGTGGTTGGTTATTCCAACACTTCATCATAGAAGTCATGAATGTACATGTGCAACCTGATCATAATCCATGTATAGCCAATGTAGATTCACTAGTAGTTGAGGTTTAGTTTGTGATTGTTGTCTTCTCACTTTGAGTTAGTGAAGTGGAAGTTATATGGTTTAAATCTTGTTAAAGATTATGCTATATTAATGTTGTTGGCTCAAATTAAGATAGAGTATGAACATGATTGAAATAGAAGAATAGAATCCAGGTCTAAGTGTAATGTAAGTAAAGAAACTATTATAGCTTGTAAGCAATAAGTATCTATTGTTGGTTTACCATTCACATCTTAGACTCATGTAACTATTAATGGGATTGCCAAGTAGCCTTACTTCTAAGTGAATCAAGCAAAGTTACTATTGGATTATCACATGATTATACCTTACATTTGAAACCAATCGTACTAAGAAACAATGGAAAAGTAAAGTACTTAGCAATTATAAATAACTTAATCAAAGTAAACATATTAAAAAGGTGAGAATTAAGTAAGTAAGAAAAATGAACTAAGTAAAAGTAAAGTAAGGTAAACTAAGTATAATGTTGCAATGGTGGAAAACAATCTCGATCTTTATTTCTAGTTATAAATTATGCCTAAGAATGATTCACTCGAACAAAGATTACATGCAACTATTTAATTATTTATGCATTTAATGTTTTCAATTAAATATTTAATATTTTCCAATTAAACTATAATAATTTGCCTATGTGTTGGACCAAAGCTGTTTATTTTACGTGATGGTGCATTGGTATTTATAGTGGAGACCAGGACCCACTACATCTTATCTATGATGATGTAAGTACAGCTACGATATCATTGATACGATATCACATCGTTGACTTTTAATGAATTTATCATATCCCCACAACTGATTGGAAACTTGTCATCGAGTTAAAGCACAAGGAGGATAGAGTTTCTTACAAAAATTGTCAAGTTATATACAGATTTGAATACTAAGACTTATTTACATGACCGACTTTACTATGAATGACACATTGTGGTCTGAGTGATGTTTAGAAAATTATTGTGCATTACATGATGAACACATGTAACAACTTAAAAAGACAAAAAAAACTTCAAAACAAGATGTAGCCTTATGTCCCTAGTGGCAATGGCTTCTCCATTAGTTTTTTCCTTTTCTCACTAGGCTTTTAAAATTGATAGCGGTTATGTAATGCTCACGTTTCTCCTATTCTAATCTGGGATCATGTACCATCCAGGAAAATTTGGTGATGGGTGTTAGAGTTGGTACTACCCATGGACAAGGCATCTGTGAAAACATCTTATTGCCTTCACATGCCATGCAGCAAAATGCTATCATTCTTCTTCAAATGCTCTGGCTTCCTTGGTAGTCTTTTATTTTATGAGTGAGATTTGCTATGACATCATTCTAATCCTTGTAGCTAGCATTAACGACTTAAAGTTTAGAGTTTGCAATGTGTAACTTTTGTTGGGTGTCCTTCAAATCTGCAAACTCTTTTTTGTATAACACATAAACTATGCTTACTTGGTGCTTCAGTTCATTTCTAGGTCTACCTATTGTGAGCATGGCTAGATTAGCATATCGAAGATTAGCTAATCCATATTCTATGAGGTCTTTGATCTGCAAGCTCTTGTTCTTCACTTTAGCTTGATGGATGTGGGCAAGACCATCAAGGATTTGCTACCAATCAAGTATATGCATGGTCCTCATTTTTCCATGCACTAATCTCAATGGCTAACTTCTAGCAAATGGCATCGACTTCTTCCATTCATAGCATTATGTTTTCCCTAGTTAATTTTCACATATCTTGGTTGACTCTTGTGAATTTCTCTCTAAGCTTATGGATGCTCTTTTTGAGGACATTCTTTTTTTTTATCAGTCAACCTTATGTGCTTTGCAACAATCTTCTTGTTTTCTTCTTCTAGGGTAGTTAGGGCTTTAACATGAGTGTATATTTGTGCTTTAGCCACTAAAGTGTTCCACCTTGCTTTTTCCTCTCCATTTTATCTTAAATATTTCTAGCTATTGGTTGGACTTTTTATTCAATTCTGAATGTTTCTAGCTAGCCTGGTGCTACATATTATGCAAGGTCTTATTTTTCTACTCTTAATGTTGCCAATTCATTTACAAACTCTACACCTTATTCTTTGCATGTTTAGCTCTAGGTTCAACCATTACTAGTTTGACCTTTGTTGAAATGAGCTCAGATTGCACCATAGTGATATCACTAGGGATATCAAAAAGGTTTTGCATTACTTACTCTGTCTACAACAATCAATCTAAGATATCTTCATGTTATGATGGGGCCATGGAGGTTCTAGCTATGGCTTCAACATCTTTGGCTCCAATCATATTTATTGGTAGCACAATGGGAACATTGGTGGACTCCTTGATATGATTAGTGATAACTTTAGCTACTCCTGCTACATCCTGATAATCCATTGCCATAACCATGGCTTCTTCTCCAGTATCTAGCATAACTTGAAAGGATGTAGCATTCCTTAATATTTGTTGTTCCCAGTTGTCATCTTGTACTACCTATAATGATATTTGACCACTAGTAGGTCCTATTGATATTGTAGGCCTGACAAGATTGTCTCTAACTTGGTACATGATTAAGACTTCTCTATTTTCTTAACTAATGATTTTTACAATCTACTGTAAATAGCTAATAGAAGGTTGGTAATCCTACTATGTTGGTAAAGCACTTGATTTTGGTTGATTACCAGCTGATGCTGGTCTAATGGGTCCTGGTTGCTCCTATCCTGTGGCTAGGATGTTTTATGCTAGTGTGGATCCTGTAGCTTCTTCAATGCCTATTGGCTTTTCCAATTGATCTTTCTTGGGAGGCACTCACTTTGACATCTTAGCATAGAATGCATTCTGGGCATTGTGTAGAACATTATTAGTGTATTCTAGAATTTCTAATTGCTTGCACAACCTTTTAATGGGCAAGGGAATGGCAAAGTGAGTTTCCTTGCTAATGAGTCATAATTTGGTTGCACGATGAGGCCTCATTGACATGGCCTCATCAACATAAGCAATGATGCATCAATGAGGCCCCGTTGATGTAGGGTTTGCTTTTCAACTATAAATACATGCTCACCAACAAAATTTATGGCAATGCGATTTTAGTAGTAGTTAAACTCTTGCAATTTTTACGTTTGAAAGTTAGAATATTTCTTTTGAGTGCTCGTAGCAGGAGTCATTGAGTATACAGATCTTTATTTAAGCATTATTGTATCTAAGCACGATAGTGTGTGCAGCAATAAAGACGAGCTTTTTGAGAAACCTTGTAGCATTTTGGATAGATTAAATATTTTATTTATGCATTTAATGTTTTCAATTAAATATTTAATATTTTCCAATAATTAAGCTAACTAAGATAATTAAGCGAGATAAGCTAGATAGATTAAATACATAAGTACAATTGCTTCGAGTGTAACATGTATTCGCTTGGTAATCTTAGTAGCATTATTGCTTGGTATGCCTAGTAGCATAGAACTTGGTAACCCAACAATGGATATGTGGGTTTAGGACATGTACAGAAAGTGGAAACAGATGCTTATGTTAGAATTAGTTAGAGACTAGTTAGTTAGTTAATTTAGATTAGTCTTTAAATTACTCTCTATCTCTCTCTCTTCAAGCACCCAGAAACATAAAACATAAAATGATAAAAATGATATGCCTCGATTACTCTTAACCATACCATTATGCTTCACAAGTGTAATTAGAAAGACAACGAATGACCTTAGGGCAAGGTTCACTTCCTAGAAGACTAGTGTACTAGAAACTATAAAGTCCCTAAAATTTGATCGAATCACGCGTGAACACTTTGTGATTCGTATGGTTGGGCATAGGGGTACCTTGCTACTCATCATTAGTGCCATTGCCAAGGACTTTGTTTGTTGAAACATTTACTATCTAGGATTAGTAAATATTATTTTTATCATTGGATGAACTCAAGGTTAACATCACTCTTACATAACATATAACTACTAAGCACATTGATAATTTTAATTATTGCAAAATGTCTTCTTCCCACAGGCATGAAGATGTTAAACTATCATTTCCATAGGAGTGCAAAGTGGTATATACTCATCTAGTTGAGCATGTACTAGACTTCACCTTCATCCTACATTAAGATGAATAGTTGTGATGCTGTGACATGAAGGGTAACATCATATTGCCCCTTGATCGATCTATGCCCAAGATGTTGTTTCAAACCCTTAAAAAGTTAGGCATCTTGAATCTTCATGAGGAATGCATTATGAATGATCATGACACTTGGGACTACCATCCCACTAAAACACAATGCAAGTGAGATAGACACTAGGTAAAGCACCATGAGTTTACAAAGGGGAAACATTTCACTAATCCCTTATTCCTCCTAAATCAAGATGACAATGAGGATCCTCCCTTTGATGGTTCTCAAGATGAAGATTCTCCATCCCCTATTGTTGGTAATGAGGGTGTGACCCTGAGCTTGCAATCCACTATTCATAAACTAGGTTTAGGAAAAAGTGACAATCAAGGTAGGGACTCAAGTAAACATCAAAATAGCAAAGGATCTAAGGATGGTGATTGTAATGAATGAAGAGGTGGTTGTAGACACCGTAGTAGTGGTGGTGGTCCACCTTCCTCTTTGTCCTCTTCATTCGATTATGAACATTCCTCTTTATCCTTTGGTTCTCATAAAAGCCATCATCAAAATAACTGTCATGAAGGTGATCAATGAGATAACAAAGACCGTCAAGGCTATCAAGAATGCAAAGGTGACAGAAACCATCATCGATGTCATTGACACAATCATGATGATGAACTAGTATTAGCAACTTGAAGCATGCGTAACATTGCAAAGGTAGTAAAGATCCCAACCAACCATATGAAAGGTAGTCAAATCAAGCACCTAGACATGAATAATATCCAATGATTTTAGGGGGGATATAATTTTGATCTGCAGAATCATCTACAAGCTTTCCATGATGCTTGTGCCTTACAGAACACTAAAAATGACTGGCAAAAATTCAAGCTTTTCCCCAGGACACTCTTTAAGGAAGTTGAAAGCTGGTACCAATCCTTGGAACTAAAATTCATTCGTCAATAGTGTACCATGTTAGAGCTATTTAATGACAAATACTAGACATACTCAAGAGTGTCTAATCTAAGAAAGGAAATCCAAGGATGGAATAAAGGAACACATGAATGCTTAGATGTCATCATGGGTAAATAGTATTCACTCTTACACCGATGCCCTAGCCATGGTTATTCTTAGAGGGAACAACTTTGCCACATCATAGATGGGCTCAGAGCAGAAACTAGAAGAACTCTTGCAGTGTATGCCCAAGGAAGATTGTCTGAACTAAGAGCTCATCAGATCTAAAGGTTGATAGAGCAAGTAGCAAAAGAAGAATGTGAGTTGCAAAAAAGGGAGAGTGTAGAATAGTATCATAAGGATCCTTCCATTAGGAAAGATCTAACCCAGGAAGTCCACTCATTTACCTATAGATCATTGGACATGAGCCATGCAAGGCTCTTCTTGATTTTGGTTCTAGTGTTAATATCATCTTCCATGACATGTACAAGGCTTGGAACCTACCTTCTCTCAAGAAGAGCAACATCCATCTAAAATTGGCAGATCAATCAATCACTATTCCTTTGAAATTAGTGGAGTACATTGTAACTACAGTAAGTGGGTGGTCCTACCCTACCAATTTTCTAGTGATTAGGGTTGAAAACTACAAAGGTGACTTTCCCATCATTATGGAAAGGGCTTGGTTAAGCATGGTCAATGCACGTATGGGCATAAGGAACCTTTCCTTAGAAATCTTCAAGGAAAATAAATTTGGAAAGTTAGAGAAGAAGCATATTCTATGCACTACATACAACGATAATGGATGCAATTTCATGTAAAATATTTGGTCCATCAAAAGTACATACACCAAAGCATGCAATTAGTGTGCACAAGAAACAGATATTCAAAGGTGTCTATATGCAGTAGCCCCAAAATAGGAAGGCACCTACTAGCTAATAGCTAACTCAAATAGTAGCACATTATGCATGGAACCAACTAAGAGCTTAGCATGTGCTTATGTTGAAGGCATGGATGAACTTAAGCAAGTTCATCACCAACTCTCTAATGATGAAGATGATGATACATGTTGGGGAGAATTAGAAATCCTTGATAACTTCAAGTAGGAGCCCCTAGAGCTAAAAACTCTACCTATCAACATGAAATATGCATTTTTAAATAATGGTAAACTAGTCATAATTGGTGCCAGACTTGCTTCTGAACAAAAAGAAAAGCTATTAAAGGTAGCTAACAAATGGCCAATAGCCTTTACTTGGTCATATCTTGAGCTGACAGGAATTGATCCAAGGATATGCCAACATTGCATTTACATTGACCTGGCCATGAAGATAAGAAGGTCATCACAAAGGTGGCTGAACCCCAAATTGAAGTAGATCATCAAGGAGGAAATAGAGCAATTCCTCAAGGAAGGGTTCATCTATTTCATCATAGATAGTAAGTGGGTTAGCCCACTCATAATTGTTCCAAAGAAAGATGGCAAGTGGCGGGTCTACATCAACTTCAAGTTGTTGAATATGGCAATGTTTAAAGATCATTTTTCATTGCCATTTTTGGATCAAGTGTTGGATACCATATCTAGGAATTGCCATTATAGGCTTTTAGATGGTTATAGTGGCTATAACCAAATCCAAATTGTGCCAGAAGATTAGCCCAAGACAACATTCATGAGTCCCTGGGGGACTTTTGCATATTTTAAGATGACATTTGGTCTATGCAATGCCCCTCCAACATTTCAAAACTTGGTCCTTAGTATTTTCCAATAGTAAATCGATAGTGGTATGGAAGTCTTCATGGATGACTTCTCCACCTATAGAGCTATGTTTGAGTAAGCCTTGGACTACCTTGAGTAAGTATTGAAAAGATGTATGAAAAAAAATCTGTAGCTCAACTAGCAAAATATTCATCTTATGGTCCAAGAAGGCATTGTGTTGGGGCATCGAATTTCACAAGAAGGGATTGAGGTAGACCTAGAAAAGATAAGGGTCATCCAAGGAATTACAAGTTAACTAGAGACAGTCAAAGATGTCAGATCATTCCTTGGAAATACTAACTACTATTAGCGATTCATAGAGAATTTCTCTAAGATCACAAAGTTGTTGGTTGAGCTGACGAAGAGAGATACTCCATTCATCTAGACCAAGGAATTTGAACATGCATTCCAATAGTTTAAGGAAAAACTTGTAGAAACTCCAATTCTAAGGGCACTAGATTGGTCTAAAACATTTCATATAATGATGGATGCATCTAATTATGCTTTGGGAGCTATGTTTATGTAGTTGGATGATAAAAAGTGTCCATATTACATCCACAATGCTTTGGCTCATGCATTGAAAAAGAATTAATGACAGTGATGTATGCTCTTGACAAGTTCAGGCACTATGTGCTTGGCTATAAAGTATTTATGCACATAGACTATAGTGCCATCTGCTTCTTGATGAATAAGTTGATGATGAGCCCTCGTATCATATGGTGGCTTGTGATCTTGCAGGAATTCAATCTCATGATGGTAGATTGAAAAGGAACTAAGAATGTGGTTGTTGACCACCTCTCTCGATTAGGATGGGATAACAAAGAGGAGGAGAGCCACTCTCTAATCAATTTGCAAATTAACTCCTCTTTACAAGAGCAATAAATGACCAAGTGCCCATAGAAACAAAATGGTACGATGACATTCTCACTTATCTTCTCACTTAGGAGATGCCACAAGATCTTGACTTTAAAAAGAAGCAACAATTTCTTCATTGGGCCAAATACTTCCTGGAAATTAGTGGACACCTATATAAGGTATGCATCGATGGCTTGATTTGTTGGTGTGTCCTTGATGAAGATCAACTATGCATTCTTAGGGATGCTCATGAAGGGCCTTGCAGATGTCGCTATGCAAGGAGACGCATGACCATAAAAATCCTGATGGCACGATACTATTGGCCTATAATATTCAGAGATGCCCATCAATTTGTCCAATCTTATAAACATTGTCAATGAGATGGTGAGATGACCATTTGAATGGAAGGTCCTTAATAGTTGATTCAACCATTAGATCATTTTGACATATGGGGCATTAACTTCATAGGTCCCATCATACCCATGTCCAACAGAATGCATCTATCATCATAACAATCAACTACTACATGAAATGGGTAGAAGTAGTAGCTGTTGTTGATTGTATACCATCCACTACTACTAGACTTATATAACAAAATGTTGTAAATAGGTTTGGGGTGCCATGTGAATTGATTTCTGACAATGGAACTCATTTCATAGGTCCCACCTTTAGAAAGTTGATGCAATGCTTGGGGGTTGAACATAAATTAAGAACACTCCATCACCCCCAAGCCAATGGTCAAGTAGAGGTAACCAATAAGGAGATCACAAAAATCCTAGCAAGGACCATTAGCAAATATAGAAAAGATTAGAGTACAAAACTCACAATGCCCTCTGGGCCTACCATTCAACATGGAAATTTCCTATTGGCTATTCTCCCTATGAGTTAGTGTATAGAAAACTTTCAATGCTCCTGATTCAATCTGAGTTCTGTATACTCTCGACAACCTATGATATGAATCTTGACCTAAGTCTAGCATAGAAAGGAAGATTGATCAACCTGAATATGCTGGATGAAAATTGATTGTTGGTCCTATCTTTGAATGAGGTGAACAAGGTATTCAATAAGCAATGTCATGACCTAAGAACATGAAAGGTAAAACTTTAACTAGGAGATAAGGTTCTCTATTGGGATCCCAGACCGATATCCCAGAAGACCAAATTCCAAACATTGTGGAAGGGATCTTATATAATTAATCAAACCTTTTCCTTTGGGGCCATGTTAATTTACAAACCTGAGAGCCCAAATAAAAAGTAGTTGATCAACATCCAACAAGTGAAGACTTTCCTAGAACCAAGACAAGCCAATGCAACTACCACCTTCATGGATGGGCAACTACGTTCAATTTTTCAGATCCCCTCCTTCCAACTTAGTCATGGGGGAGATGACCATCTGTGCTAACAATCCATATGGCTTCTTCATTTTTCTATTTTTTGTTTTCCACATTTTTGATTTTACAAGTTAATAATTTAACAAATTTTTGATTTTCAATTTCTTCCATTTTTGCCATTTTTTTGTTTTACATCATTGTTAGTATATTTGAACCTTTCTTGATTATTTTACACCTTTTTATATAATTTACCTTGGTTTTTTTTGTTTTAGTATGAATTTTCATCATTTTTGCTAATAAAAGTGTTTTATTATCATAGGACACAATGCCACTATTGTTATTTATTAACAATGGCTTATGCTTAATGTTGTGATTGTCAATGTTTGGTTTTTATTCTTGAATTTTGATGTCTAATGACTATGACATGGTTTATTTTTCATGGAATAGGTAGTGAGTCCACGTCATTTGCCCATCCAAAAAAATTTATGATTTTCCTTATTCTGGAAATTTGAGATCCCTTCCATTAAAGAAACTTTTAATCAATTAATGACCTTTGTAGTTCCAAATTTGGGAAGGATTCAAAGGTTTGTAGAGGGTGTGACTTCAAGGAGACTCAATACTCTTTGTACTCTTCTACTTGGTTGAGTGCCTAAGTGTTTTTCATGGACTTCTTATCGTTCCATTTCAACCACTACTAGGAAGTCAAATAAAGTCTTTACATGGTGTGGTTTCTATCTAAAAATTCAAGGAAAAAAAACATGATGGGAATTCAAAGCATACATCTTAGACAAATAAATAGGCTACAAGCACTAGTTATGAGACTAGAAAGACATGCATCCATGCCTGAAGGTTCCCTCTAACTAAGGTCCTCTCTCACTTCCTACTTCTCTTTTCTTCTTTTAATGGAATGGTAGTTGTTTTGTGGAAGCACTCCCTTGTCTCAAGGGTGTGGATTGGTCTTAGAGTGGTGATGCAAAGTCAGTGATAGTAGTTGGTTTTGGTTTGGACTAAGAATGGATTTTCTCAGGTCATTTTAAACACAAACTCTACAAGGGACTTTTTATGACCTCAATTCAGGATTCCATTCCACCTTCTCAGTCATCCATCCATACTACCATACCTCACCTCACTGCCAAGTTCTATGTTATGCTCTATGTCTTAGTTTGATGTGTTTTAATTCTTGGATAGATTCGTTTTGATTAGTCCTTACCTTTTCATGAACATTAATCAACTGTGGGTCCCACAGACTCCTTAGTTGAGGTTATGCAAGGGAAATAAGGGCATGAGCTAGCTATGGGGAGGACCCAGTTGCATATCTCTTGGTTTGGTTAGTTAAGTTCCTTACCTTAGACATTGCTACAATCCTATCTTTCGCATATTCCATTGTGCAACTCACTGTGTACTCCTTGATCTCTCATTTTCTACCCTCTTTCTTCATTTTCTTAATTTTATCAATTTTTAGGACTTCAACACCCTCTTCTCATATTTTCATCATGTTTGTGACTATTTGGGCTTTCATTTGACCCTAATTTTGTTCAAAATATCTTTGTAATTTTCAAGTTTTTACCAAGTCAACAAAAGCCAATGGTGGTTAATAGCTATGTTGACGAGGCCTTGTCAACGTAGCTGACTGTGTCAATGAGGCCTCGTCGGTGCATCATAAAAACTCTATACATATTGCCGCAAACTTTGAAGTTTTTATC
The DNA here is from genome assembly GCA_015680685.1 of Gnetum montanum. Classification (NCBI taxonomy): domain Eukaryota; kingdom Viridiplantae; phylum Streptophyta; class Gnetopsida; order Gnetales; family Gnetaceae; genus Gnetum; species Gnetum montanum. The sequence goes on from MNCI01009457.1 coordinate 524,847, forward strand.
ATTTGCTTCATAATTTTAGGGACATAGCTAGTCTATTTAGAGATCTAAAAACACCCTAAGAAAAATGAACATGGAAGGAAAACCCTGCCATTTTTGTGCCTCATCCAAAAACTCTACAAAAGGGTAGGAATCATTTGCAACACCAACGACACAATCAGACATGCTCCTTTGGCTTCATGACTTGAAATCATGAAAGATAAGACACCTACCACAATTAAAGAAGAGGAGCAGCTACCACCTCCACCACCTACTTAAGAAATAATGCCAGAAGCCAATGTAGCCATTGAATGCTTATACAAAATATGAGAGTAAATCTTTCATGAGCAAGAGCTGGGTGTAGGGATGACTAGTGCAGACCCATCTGTGTATCGACCAACGATGAGTCACCTTAATGAGTTGGCTTGGACAATTAGCCAGATGGAAAAGGATGGACCAATATTCTCTGCCCAATGAACATAGTTGCCCACAAGGTCTGATCCCAATGCTTGAGAGATGACGGTGTCATTATCGCAACACCATTTATTTCTAGAAATCTTTCGGAATGATGCCTCCTTCTTGGTGCATTTGGAGAAAGTTGAAGGGGCCAGTGTAAAGGTGAAGGGTAAGAGACTGTAGCTAAAGTAGTTGCTGACTGCATCATTCAAGTGCTTAATGCACCTGCAGTGTTTGTACTAGACGTATTTGCACTTCAAGATGTGTAGAAATCTACAAGCATGGTTAGTAGAAGATTGAGTGTAGCCCATCATGAAGAAGTGTTAGATCTATTAGTAGTGATCAAGCAACTGATTCTAGATATCTTTGATTTTTTAGATAACATCACTACAACCCAATCAAAACTACTGAAAGTAAGGGGCAACTGCATCATCTTGGAGGATAAACTTAAAATAGCTGAAGCAAAGAATCAACGATTGGCCATGGAGGTTGCTTAACTATGTGCCTATCTTGCTAATCCTGCACTCCTCAACCCGACAATAACTAGAGATGAAGCCTTTCAACAACTTTAGCAAAGACCAAAACAAGGTGAGGAAGAATCTGTGATAGCCATCTTCAACTAGTCTGTGGCAAAAGTAAAGACCTAATTGATTCAGAAGAACTTGGTTTAGATGCGTTAGGAGAATGAGGCATTGATCGTAGACAATCATCGCCTATGTAATATTGATGCCTAAAAAGAAAAATGTAGGAATTCATTCATCAACAGTAGGAGTAGCTAGCTAGGGTGAATATTGAATTGAGGAAATTGACCACAGAATATCAAAATCTGTTTATGGAGGAAGTTTGTGCCTTACGCTAGAAGTTTTCCATTGAGATTACTGCCTAGAAAAATGAAGCTTTTAAGTTTGAAAGAGTTAAAATCACTATAGAGACCAGGTTGACTTTTGGAAGAACGTAAATGAGAAGCACATCCAAATGGCAAAGGTAAAAGTAAACGAAGCCCTCTAGCAACTCCAACAAGGAGTAGAAGTATGATAGTCCATCATTGATGGGATTGATGCTTGTAATAAAGTGGAGATTCACCTAAGGAAGTTGTAGATTGAAGAGATGATAGAATACATGGAGTTGACCAATCTACGCTATGCAAACTTGGCAATGTTGAGTGTCAAACAACCACAGTTAGAGTTGGAAAAAAAGTGGTTAGCTCATATTTGCTATACAAGGTAGAGTTTAATTACCATAAAGACACCAAGTAGGAAATTGAGACTATAAATGCTGAACTCGAAGTTCTTAGAGCACGATTCATGGATCAATGATCAACTGCTAAGAACTTGGCCAAAAGAATGAATGATTACCAAGAGCTGAAGGATGCATTTAGAGCATTCAACATTGAATGCAAACAATTCACTACTTGGTTTATCAACGCAAAGGAGCTCTTTTCAGTAATCCCATGTCCTTGGGATGTGCTCGTTCCAACCAACATTGGTGAAGTTGCATGCATGGTGCATGATTCTAGAAGTAAGGAAGAGAAAATGAAAGTAGTGCTAGATGCTTTTTGGCTTTCACCAAAAGTTGTAGTAGTAGTAGGATAGCCACAACTACCTTGAGCGTCGCACATTCTCGAAGCTGGTGAAGGTCCCTCAGAACCTTAGGATCCACCACCTTCGGGGATTGTCTGACCTTCTCCACCAACTTCATGGCATCAGAGGGCATGTTTTCCAAGTTTGAAGAGTCACGTCATGGTGTTCAATTTTGAGTCATGAACACCATAATTTTTGTAATTGTTTGATTTGTACACTCAAGCACTTAGTTTAGTTTATTTAGTCTTATTTTGTTAAGATTCAAACAATAATCCCATACCTTCTCAATTTTATAAAGGAACTCAAGGGCAAGTTTTCATTCAATTGTAGGGGTATGATGAGTCGTGATTTGGTTGCATTGACAAGGCCCTGTCAACGCATGCAATGATGCATCAACAAGGCCCCATCAACTTAGGGACCACTTTTCAACTATAAATACGTAGTTACTAATTGCATTTGCGGCAATGAGATTTTAGTAGTCGCAAAAATCTTGCAGTTTTTACATTCAAAAGTTAGAATATTTCTCCTGAGTGCTCGTAGCAGTAGTAATTGAGTGTACGGATCTTTATTTTAGCATGATAGTGTGTGTAGCAATAAAGACAAGCTTTCTAATAAACCTTCCAGCATTTTGGATAGATTAAATATTTCATTTATGCATTTAATTTTTTTGATCAATTATTCAATGTTTTCTAGTAATTAAGCTAACTAAAATAATTAAGCGAGATAAGCTAGATAAATTAAATACATAAGTACGACCACTTCGAGCATAACATGTATTCACTTGGTAATCCCAATAGTGTTATTGCTTGGTACACCTAGTAGCGTAGTGCTGGGTAACCCAACATTGTATGCGTGGGTTCAGGATGTGTATGGAAAGTGGAAATGAATGCTTATGTTAGGATTAGTTAGAGACCAATTAGTTAGTTAATTTAGATTAGTAATTAAATTACTCTTTATCACTATTTCTCTTCAAGCACCCAGAAACATAAAACATAAAATGATAAAAATGATATGCCTCAATTACTCTTAACGACACCATTATGCTTCACAAGTGTAATTAGGGAGACAACAAATGACCTTAGGGCAAGGTTCACTTCCTAGAAGACTAGTGTATTGAAAATTGTAAAGTCTATAGAATTAGACTGAATCATGCATGAATGCTTTGTGATTCATATGGTTGGGCATAGGGGTACCTCGCTGCTCATCACCTACCTTCTCTTTAAATCTTCTTTGGATTTCTAGAAAGAGTAGATGAGCAATGTTTGCTTGGAATTTCCCCATGAGGATGATGCTTCCTCTTACAACATAGGTGAAAATATTATTTAATTTCTTAGTGAGAAAAATATAATAAGTCCTGATCTTGAAATATGCCTTCTCTTCAGTAGATAATTCACTATGTTCTTTAGTTACTTTACCATAAGCCCTTTGTAGCCATAACTTCTTGGCATCTGTATCATATCTTGTTGATATTTGTGCAATGTTTACTCTAACATTTGGAAGATTCAATGCCTTTACACTTGCTTCAATTGAATATTGTGAGTTCCTCAATTTTGGTTGTGGCATCATCTTATTTATTTTTTCTAGAATTGGTAGACTTCCCCTAAGTACCATTTGCCAATGTATGATAGAGTTGGCCAAAGAGGAGAATCTTGGAGTTTCTCTCGATTGTTGGCAAGTGAAAACTCCATAAATGGTTCGAAGTTGAGTTCCACAATGACTATGGACATGATAAAATTCTCCTGAATAGCTTGGAGACATTTACTTGGTAGCTTGAGGTGTTGTTCCTACTCTTGAACTGGTGGTGCTTCAACCTTAGCTTGTGCAGAATGTTCAATCACAAGTGTTTGCCGATGAATGCTAAAGGACTAAGCCTCTTACTGAGCTTGTGGATTCTATTCTCTATCTTGTTCCCTTCCTCTGGGTTTCTTACCCCTTTGCTGTGAGGGTCCTTCAACTGTGGATCTTTTAAGATCCATTTGCAATCAGAAAGGATTTATTTAAGATTATCTGAGGATTTCAAATAAGTTCCTAATGATTCATAATCCTTTCTTAGATTTTTGGATTCAATCAAAATTTATCTTATTACTACTTTTTAGTTCTTATTGGGAATGCAGAGTTAGAAAAACTTCAAAAAGAAACCCTTATTTGTTGTATCTTTTAATTGTTATGACCTCTCACAGTTATTATTTTCTCACTTATTATGTATTCGAATGGGTAATTAGGAGGAGTGATTAAGTTTATTAACTCTTATTCAATTATTTGATCAAGATTTAATCGATTGTTATTATTCTTATCCTTAATGTACTCTTCCAAGTGTTAGAAAAATTTGCTCAAATCACACAAAATATGTGTAGCACTCTCCCACATGACTAAGATGATTGTCCTATGATCAAGAGGGTTCAAGAATCACAAAAATTGGAGCTACAATGAGGAAGTTATGAAGAATGGAAGTTTGGTTGCAAAAGGGTTAGAAAAATAGCATGAACTCCCTATGGATCAAATGATAAGAATGAGAAATTTCTAACACCTCACGTGTATATATAGATTTTTGTGATAGAAACATTGTATATATGACATCATAGTTGCAACATATTAGGACCTAATACATTGTAGCTACGACATCACCATCAAAAGAATTTGAGATTTTGACCAACTTTTGATGGAAAAATTGAGTAAAATGAATAGTTTGAAAGATTCAGAAGTGGTTTAGAGGATCTTTAAGTAAGGATGATGCTCAAAAGATGAGAATTTAGCATTAAAAGTACATGAAACAAGGAATCTTAGGCAAAGTAAGTTGATTAGATTTATTTGGAATGGTTGGTGGGAATTGCCAAAGTTATGATTAGCTATGAGTGGTTAGGAATGTAAGAATGATGATTTAAGTGTTTTAGAGACACAAGATGACATGGAATTGATCATTAGGTATGAAGCACAAGTGTTATACAAGTAAATCCTTCCTAGAGTAAGCTCTATCTCTTACTGCCCTTGTATAACCGCACCTACAAGTGTTTATAGGCACTCAAGGAATTGGATGTAAAACATGCATATCTTCCAAAACACACATGTTAATATAGCCTTGATGAGAAAATAATACTATATTATAAAAAATCATTAAAGTATAATTACATATAATAGTGAGGTGGAATGGAAGTAGCAGGGACTATAAAAAATGGGACATGAGATGTTTTACCATAGGCATAATGAATTTTGGGTATAATATATGGCTAAAGTAATCATTAACCTTTCTTTCCAAGATTCAAACCAAGTCCATACCACNTTAAAGTAATCATTAACCTTTCTTTCCAAGATTCAAACCAAGTCCATACCACTTACCAATGACATCACCTTATATCATCTCAACACTGAAAACCACAAGACAACCATAACTGTAAGGAGTATTAACACTTGGCAATAAAGTTCAAGGAAGTAGTTTATTAATAGCACATTTTATTGTTTTTAAATAAGACTTGGCCATTGGATAGAGGAATGCCTTCATGTATGGATAACATGTCTCTCTAGCCCCATAACCAATGCGAATCCAAGAAACATTGAAATTTCTAAGAAGTCATCTACCTTCATGCATGGGTAATATGTCTTTCTAGTGGAAACTTCAAAAAAATTTATTTTGTGCATTTATTTTGTTATTATTGTATCAACCTTACCAAAGGACTACCTTTAAGCATGAGTAATATGTCTTTTTAGCGACACGGAAAGGTAGTAATTATTTTAGACATACTTCCATTTTTTGTTTGATCTCAAGTAAATATTACAACTTAACAATAGGGTAAGACTTATAGTAGCAGCTTAGAGAATCCACAAATACCCTTGATGTCACACTCTTTTCATTTCCTCTTGGTTCTTCATTTTTCTATCTAGGCATAATGATCACAGATTTATTTTAGTTTTATTATAGAAAGAATATTATTATGTCCATGGTAAGAACCTCATATTATTGGAAATGAGAGGATGGATGATGTGGTATCACTGTATATAGAATCAATTTTCAACGATTTGATAATCTAGGATCAAATTCACTTTATTGGGACTACATCTTGATTTATTCCTTTGCAGTTTATTAGAGAAATCAACAAAAATATGTACAAGAGAGATGATGAAAAATTGTAGAAAAATGATAAGAATAGAAAAGGTAGAAAAATATCAAAGAATAAAAAATGATCCAAAAGAAATAGAAAGAGGATAAAAGAATGGAAAAGTTATGAAAGAACATGAAAATTGGTAAGAAAGGTAAAAAAGGTAAAAATTAGAAAAATGTCAGGAGGAAAACTCATGCCTAAGTGTCAAATTTGACACCCCCATGATTATCATGAGAAGTGGATATCTAGAAGATGGAATGGAGAGTAAATTTCTTTGTGGATAGGGTAGAGTCCTTTAGAGAGTAAGGAAAGTTATGGTATGGGTTGACTTGTAGAATACTAATAAGAATTAGCGTCTGTGGGGTTGTTGGGTGATAGATCTACATGGTTCCAAATTGGTACGTAGTATGGATGATATATGGTCCTTCCCATAAGGTTTGGAACTTAACCTTTTGTGAGACATGACTGGGATGATAGTACAGGACTTTATTGCCTAGCTTAATTAACACTTGTCTTATCCTAGCATCATGCCTACATTTAGAGTACTTTTTATGAATTTCTTTACTCATTTGGCCTACCAATCAATTTTCATCTAGAATATTGAGATTCATGAGACATTCTCTTTGAGCTAAGCTTAAATTGAGGTCAGGTGTACTGGCAGTAGAAAGGGTATTAACTTTTGCTTGGATTGATAACATGGGTAGTTTATTGTAAACTAACTCATATGGGAAATACCCTATAAGTAGTTTCTAGTTGGATTTATACGTCCATAGAAAATCGTTAATTTTCATGCTCCAATCCTTCTTATAACAACTAACTATTCTAGTTAATATTTTTATGATCTCCCAATTAGTTACTTTTGCTTAACCATTTGCTTGGGGATGGCATGGTGTAGTTAGTTTGTGATTCATCCTAAGTTCTCACATTAATGTTTTGAGTGTAGCTTCTATAAAATGAGCCCCAATGTTGGATATAAGCAAGCATGGTACTCAAAATCTAGTTACGACATGTTGTTGAAAGAATTTAGCAGTTCTTTTTATTGTGTAATCCTAAAATGCAGTTACTTCTGCCCACTTTGTGCAATAATCAACTGTTACTATAATGTGATGATTTCCATTTGATATTGGTATGATAGGGTCCATGAAGTCAATTCCTCACATTTCGAAATGTTCCAATGGTTGTATCCATTGTTATGGTCCTTCATTTCTAGTTGTTATCCTTCCATCTCTTTGACATCTTTCACAGGACTATGCAAAATGGTATGCATCCTTGAACATGACAGGCCAAAAGTAACCTACCATAATCAATTTTAGTGTTGTCTTTCGCTATACTTAGTGACCACCACATGGTCCATCATGCACATCTTGTAGGACTTTTGGTTTACTCTCTTTTGAAATGCACCATCTTATCAACCCATCAGTGCATATCTTGTAAAGGTTCCCATTGATTTTCATATATATTTTCACTTTATGAAGAAATTGTTTCTTATATTTCTTATTCCATTTTATAGGAAGTTCTTGTTTGGTAACATATGTTATGTAATAAATAAGCCATGAATTTGTTGAGTCTACAACCATTGCAATTTTGGTAAATAAGTTTTCATTAGGGAATTGATTTGATACTAGTTCATCATTCTCTTGGGATTCCAATCTTAGTCTCGATAAATGATTTTCTACCACATTTTCAGCTCCCTTCTTATCAATCATGGTAATGTAAAACTCTTGTAAGATAACTAGTCATCTTATCACTCTAGGATTAATCGTTGGTTTGTTCATTAAAAATCTAATGGTATTATGATTAGTGTGGACATAAACAGGGTACTCAAGCACATAACATCTAAATTTTTCAAATACATACACCACGACCATTAGCTTCTTTTCTATTGTGGTGTAGTTAATTTGTGCCCCAATAATGCTTCGCCTAACACAATGTATATGATAGGGTCTTTTTTGCTCATCTAGTTGCGTTAGTACTACTTCCAATGCATAGTTTGAAGCATCTATGATAATGTGAAAGGGCTTTGATCAATTTAGAGCTCAAAGGATTCATGTCTTAGTTAATTTCTATTTTAAGGTCCCAAATGCTTTCTCACATTTCTCTATCCATAGAAATTATGCATCTTTCTTAGTTAGTTCCACTAGTGGTTTCGCAATCTTTGAGAAATTTCAATGAATCTTCTATTGTATCATGTATGTTCAAGAAATGATCTAACATCTTTGTCAATTTGTGACCTATGAGTGATGTTCTAGATGACCCTCATCTTCTTTGAATCTACCACTATTCCTTTGTGAGATACCTTGTGTCCCAAAATTATACCATCTTGAACCATTAAGTAGCTTTTTTGCCACATGAGCTTTAGATTAGTTTCTACACATGCTTTCAATACTTGCTCTAAATAGTGCAAATCTTGTTTAAAATCTAACTCATTTGTGGAGAAGTCGTCCATAAAGACTTCAATTCCATTGCCAATTTGATTCTAAAAGATGATGAGTACAAGTATCTAAAACATAACGGGTGCATTATGCAAGCCAAAGGGCATTTGCTTGTATGCAAACGTGCCCTACAAATTGCTGAATGTGGTCTTTTCTTCGTCTTTTGGTGTAATGCGGATTTGATTTTAGCAACTATAGCCATCTAGAAAGATGTAATATTGGTGTCTTGGTATGGTATCTTAAACTTGGTCAACAATTGGCAAAGGGAATGGTTCTTAAATGTCATCATGTTTAATAATCTAACACAAACCCTCCACTTGCCACCTTTCTTTGGTACAATGACTAATGGGCTATCCCATTCACTATCTACTATTAGGTAGATGAATACTGCTTTCAATAGTTTTTCTAGATCTTTCTTAACAACTTTCTTAAGCCTTGGGTTCAACCTTCTTTGAGGTTGGCAGTGTGGTTTGATAGTTTAATCTATATAGATTTAATGTTGGTAGATGCGTGGACCAATTCTAGTGATCTCATTATAGGACCATGTAAATGAAGTTGGCCATTTATTTACCACTTTTAGTAATTTTCTCTTTTGTTCTTTGTCAATTATGGCATTTATAATTACCAATTTGTTATTGTTTAGAAAGGCATATCCAAGAATATCCAGTAGGGCTTTCAGTTCTAAGGGTTCTGGTTCATATGTCTCTTATATCTTTAATCTCCCCCATTTAATATCATCATCTTGATGTGATTCAATGTGAAGAGGTTGTCATTTTAGCTATTCTAACTAATCAATTTCTTTCACATAGGCACTTGTTATTTTATTTGTCGATTCCATGCACATATTGAATGTGGTTTTCTCTTCAGTTATTAGCCACTATGTTCCTTCTTATTGAGTGGCTACTGCATATAGGCAATTTTGTATACACGTCTTCTATACATCCATTGCATGCTATGATGGCATTATCTTTACTCTGGTTTAAATTTTCTGCACAAAATTGCTCCCATTATCACTGTATGCAATACATGGAACTCTATGGCTCTAAATGATTCCAACTTCATCTTCCTTAAATATTTTCAAGGAAAAGTCTCTAATCCCAAGCTTAGAGTCTATAGTGCTAAGGCATGCTCTTGCCATAATTATGGTGAATTCTCATTGGTCTTTCCTAGATGGATGACTAAAACGTTAGCAAGATAGGATCAATCACTGATAGTAATAATAACATCTTTCACCTATCCAAGTGGAACAATAATTGATTGGTCTATAAGCTCTAGTTATATGTTGCTCTTCTTTAGCAAGGATAAGTTCTAGGCCTTGTACATAGCTTGTGAAATGAGGTTTACTCCTAACTTAAATCTAAGAGAGACTTGCATGGCTTATGTCCTGCTATTTAAATATAAACTAAAAGACTTTCAGGATTTGTTCTCTTCTTGGGAAGTGCTCCTAGTTTAATACTATGTGTAATTGTTTGTGTGAATATGACATTGGTGACTTTCTTATATGTAGGTATTGGAAGCATGTGTTCTCTGGAGGAGTGTGTGTAAAGGGGGTAGAGTTAGGTGAGATTCCCATCCTTCAAACCATTTCTAGATGAGTTAGGTAAAACTATGTTATTACATCCTCTTGTGTAGTTACTATCATAGTAGTTTATTTTTGTTGTAATTGTGTTGGCAGTTCACCTTGCATGAATCATGGCAATATTGATGGTATGGAGTTAGGATTTTGAAGTGAAGGACTAGTTGTTGGTTGACGCATGTAAGAATTGAGATTCATACATGAAGTAGTGGATTGATGATATCTTGTTGGATAGTAGTGTAAGGCAACATGGACCAAAGTATTCCCTAGAGAGATTAGACATTGAACATAGTATCCATAGGGATCAGGTTGCCTATATGAATATTGTTGCATTGGTAGTGGCATTCCCCACGCTTGTGGTTGTTGCCACAACTGCTGGTGCTATTTCTACGATTGAGGATATGCCCCACTTGGATAGTGCGTTTGTTGATCGAGCTGTTTGAACTTATCTTGTGAACAAGGTAATCTTCTGGGCATCTATTTCTTGATGAATTTCAAGTTAAATACATATGCCCTAGACTCCTGTGAGTGGGCCATAGTAAGGTAACATCCCCAAGGATGTTTATACTAGCATACTTTACATCCTTCATCACCTTTCAAACCAGAGTCTATGATTTTTCTATTGTAGAAACTTTTTCTTTATTTCTATAGTGTTCTTGCCCATTATCTCTTCTTTTCTTATTGTCTTTACTTTGGTTTAGGGCTTGTTCAATATTCTCTTCTACGATCTTCAATGTTGTGACAAGTTTCTCATCTACAAAATCCCACATTTTCTACCTTGGTTGGCATGTCATTAATTGATTTCTAAATGGGTAAAATCTTCCGTTGAATTGTATCTTCCAAAGTTTTTTCTTCTTGTGATTCACATATTCTTACATCCCTTTTTTTGATGGCGGGGTATGTATTGTATTCTTTAGTTGATTCTCTTTTTCTTAACTCTCCTTCTTTTTCTACTTAGTCAATGAGTCTATGAATGCGATGACCTTTCATCTTAGATAACCTACCTTAGGCATATACCCCAAGGGTTTCTCTTGTCTTATTTTGTAGCTTATTGACAATGTGTCATAGTTGCTTCCTTTGAGAAAATTCATGGCATGGGTACCTATGTAACAATGAATAGTATCTTCCTATTGTCACATCAAGGGATTCATGTGTTCCTTGCTTTCATCCTTGAATCTATTTTTTCAAATTAGATACTCTAGAATAGATTTGATATTTCTCATTGAAGAGCTCTAGCATGGTACTCTAATCTTCTTCATTATATTCCCTATCATGACTCTTATTAAATTCACTAGCAAGTGATGATTTCTCCTTGTTTGTAGAAGCCATATTAGATGCTTAATGCCTTAAGTATAAACTTTCTAATTTTTTTTTAAGTATGAAGGATTTTCTTGATGAATCTTAATACAACGAACTTTGTAAAATCAACTACTTAGAGAACATTGACATATCCTTGGCAACGACACCCATGATGAGCAATTGGGTATTCTAACACTCCACCATACAAGCCATAAGTGTACAAGTGTGACCTGATCATAATTTTGTGGATGGCCAATATAGATTCACTAGTAGTTGAGGTTTAGTTTGTGATTGCTATCTTCTTACTTTGAGTTAGTGAAGTGCAAGTTGTATGGTTTAACTCTTGATAAAGCATATGATAGATTGATGTTGATGGCTCAAACTAAGACTAAGTGTGAACATGATTAAAATAGAGTAATAGAATCTAAGTTTAAGTTTAATGCAAATAAAGAAACTATTCTAGCCTATAGGCAATAAGTATCCATTCCTAATTTACCATTCACGTCTTGGGCTTATGTAATCATTACTAGGATTACCAAGTAGCCTTACTATTAAGTGAATCAAGCAAAGTTACTACTTGGTTACCAAAAAATTACACTTTACATTCGAAACTAGTCATGCTTATACTACCATAATAAGGAACAATGGAAAAGTAAAGTACTTAGGAACTGTAAATGACTTAATCAAAGTAAACATATCAAAAGGGTGAGAATTAACTAAGTAGAATGCTGCAATGGTGGAAAACAATCTAAATCTTTATTTCCAACCATGAACTATGCCCAAAAACACTTCGTTTGAATAAAGATTTCATACAATTATTTAACACCACACCACAAGCATTCAATATATTGCTAAGTATAAATCAGAAAAAAAAACTTAAAGAATTTGTCTAATTGTTGGACCAAAGTTGTTTGTTTGATGCAATAGTGGGTTGGTATTTATAGTAGAGACTAGGACCCATTACATTGTATCAATGATGACATAAGTAGAGCTATGATATCATAGATATGATATCGCATGATTGACTTTTAATGACTTTATCAACATCTATGTTCTTAAGTAATTAATATTATCATTCGTAAACAACATGAGTATGACCATTTCGAGCATAACATATTAATGCTTAGTGCTGCCAGCAGTGGATACTCAGTGCACCCAATAGTATACACTTGATAAACCAATAGTGTTAATATTAGTTTAGGATGTGTATAGTAAATGGGAATGCAAACTCTATGTTAGGATAGTTGGTTAATGAAGTAGTTAGTTAGTTAAGTAATTCAATTATTAAATCTTCATTCAATCATCTAGCAATTAGGAGAAAAACTAATAAAAAATGAATATCATATGCTTTAACCACACTTTACCATACACACAGTTGAATACAAGTGTGGATTGGGAAAACAACGATTTACAACTACATAATTCACTAATCAGGAATATCGACAACTTAGGTATATAAGCCTACAGAATTCTTGTGTGAATGCTTGTGATTCGTATGGTTGGAGGTGTAGGGAATGCTTGTGATTTATATGGTTGGAGGTGTAAGGACTACCCAACGTTACGCATGACCATATTGCAATCCATGGATTGGATTAATGTAGTATCTAGATTATTTATTATCCTCGGAGAACTTTTTTTTCCCTCCTTTCCTTTTCCTTTGAATTTAAAAGAAACCTTTTGCAATTCTCTCTTTTTTTTTTTTAAGTTTTGATCCTCAAAGCTACGATAATTTTGCTGGTTTACCTTGAATCTTCGAGGTAAGTCCGAGTCTAGCACCTAATTTTATTATTTCAGTTTTATTATAATTTTTATCGTAGAAATTGCATTGTTACACCTCTTGGAATAATAATTAAAACATGTGAACTATTTATTTTAAAGAAATTAATGCTGGACTATATACGCAAGTATAGCACGACCCTTAGACTAGAAATTAAATTAAAATTTCAAAAAAATTTCTTGGATTTAACAAAATTAAACGAAGTTGCTTACTATTAACTCCATACACAAGTGTTGTTGTGGGCTGTATTAAAATACGTTTACAAGTAATTTTGTCTTGGAAAATGAAAACAATAATCAATAAATTCCATGGATGACAGTCTGAGCGTAGTGTGTATTTTTCATTTTTTTGATTGAAGCTCTGCAGAACGAGAGGAGTTGCTCAACGTCGTTTGTTTTCGCTGTGGCGTTGGGCGAGTATATACCAGAGAGAGCCATCGAACATGAGACGGAAGGTCTCTTTTTCAAGGTATCCGTCATGAGTCTTGGCAATGGAATAGAGAGCAGTCCATTCCAGAACCTCGGCAGCCCAGCCCAGAAAATCGTTGGAATTACGGTTGGCTGACAGCATGCACTGCAACTCCCAGAAACTGAGCTTCTCTGGGTCGGTTACAGCGTATTTGCTGAAAATGGCGTCGAACTTGGCCGGATCGAATCTGCCCTCCGTGTCATACACCTCCGTGTCGCTGCCGTGCTTGGCTTTGTGTATGTTTTTCAGGTATATTGGCAGTTTAAGCGACGGGATCCAGCCCTGAGCGCACACACAAAACACACAAGAAACTATGGAATTAACCATAGCAATGAGGCCAATTCTGGTCTCAAATTTGGATGAATACAAAACACAAAGATGGAAACTTTTGGAATTAACCATAGGAATAATAGTATTAGTTCAACTCCGTCAATGCTGATCCCAAATTCGGATGAGAAAGGCGGTAAGTTTGCCCGATAAAATCATGCCAAATTTCATAGATAGTTCTTCTTTTTCAGATTTTAATATAGAAATTGCCAAAAAAGAATTATGTAGCCCATCGAATTGTTGGGAGAAGGCTTGAATGATAATATTAGTATCAACACCAAGTAGTAAGGCTTGGGTTGAGCTACCTAAAAATAGGGTTGGATGTGTTTAGTTGCCTAAAAGCCTGTTTAGTTAACTGAGTCATTGGATGCTAAATCAGAAAAATTGTTTGGTGAATTGTGGGATTGTACCTAGATGGCTAGATGCACCAAATACATTTATTTATTTTTGTTGATTTCTGGATTCCAGGATTTCACTTTAAAGTCATAACCTTTTATATTTTCCAAGATTCAATATTCACATATTCACTGAACCAAATAAACCCTAAATCTTTGGTGAAGATTCTAGTTCTTATGTTTAAAAAATTATTTAGTTTTATATAGTTTCATGTGGAATTGTGAATGAATAGATGAAGACTCTTACGCTTGTAGACAATCTATTGCAAGACATTTTGCCTTATTTTGAACCTAACATACTTTTAAAAATTTTAAACATAGGTTTTAAAAAACTTGGGAAATATTATGAATCTTGTCATAATGGTAGGTTAACTTTTTCCAAAACCTTAGTGATTAACATTTTTAGTTTAGATATTATCACATAAGAGAGGGAGAAGGTGAAATCATCAACTATATTTGCTTTGGGAGAGGTTTAACCAATGGTTGTAGCCTCTATACCTCTAGGGCTTCTGCTTGAGACTCTCTTGTTGGCTTGGGTATGAAAAGTTGAGAATAAGTTGCTCATAGAAAATTTGACAAAGAATATAAAACGGTATGTTAATCCAAGTATTTTTTCCCCCTCATTATATGGAGTTGTTACAAAGTCTATGTCTACATGATTTATTTGCATACAAGAATAATAAAGCTAGATTGAACATAATACCCTAACTCATTATGTTAACCCTATAGAAACCAATCATCTCATGTAAGTTTTGCAATCTTTTTGATAATAGGCCATTACAATTTTTATCTATAAATAACGCCAATAGTATTTTAAACAATTTTACTAAAAAGTAATTTCTATTTCTGCCAAGAAAATGCTTTTTCTTAGGTGTTACTTGTATATAGTTTTCGTAGAAACATAAATATCATTTGAGTTGATTTTGATAGTAAGGATGTTGATGAATAAGTAATTAAAATTAAACTTCAAGGGAAAAATTTTATCAAACATCAATGAAATTTGGGAATAATAGTTAGGTTAAAAAAAGATTTCACTTTCAAAGAGATTTGGGGATTGTATATAAAAATTCATTTAGGCAATTTAATATATAAATTATATTATATTAAAAAAATTTATAAAATTGACATGCAAAGTAAATATTAACAGGTAAATTTTTTGATAAAATTTTTGCGGACATGTCATGAAAAAATTTCATGGCAGGCAATGTTGAATGTCAAATTCACAAGCTCCTAGACTCAAAATCTACAGTCACTCTATCCACTCAAGATCTAAATATGTAATCAATTAGTGATAACCCTTTTTTTATATTTAAAATCCAATGGTCAATGGATCGAAGGTTTGGTGCTTACAGGGAGAGTGTAGTAGGTGAAGGCCAGATGAATGACTACAGTTGCAAGCAAGGAGAATATGGCGTGAAAGCCAATCATCCTGAACCCTGCAACACAAGACATACTAATGTTTAATTATCGATTTCAACGTGAAGATGACGATGAAGATGAACATGAATAGGAATAGGAATAGGGGGCATAATTGTTGGTTCTTACTTACCTCTGTAAGTATCGCAAGGATAGATAATTCCATCATGGTCGAAGTCAAAGAACACACAGTGTTGCTGCAAAACGCTCATGCCACTGTGAGCACCATTGCCGTCTGTGCCGTGCGGGTGCTCTGGATCCACTGCTACCAACGCCCTTGCCAAATCTGAAACAAACAGCAAATTAATAAAGCTAAAAGCTATGGTTCATCGGGCCAAAATGGTCACATACATATTTATTTAACAGTAACAGAAGCCTTTATTATCTGTTATTATTTCTCATGATTTAAGATATATAATTAGTTGAGAATAAATAGAATCTCATTATCTAAGACTAAAAGTTAAACAAGGTAGATGGCTTAAACTTTGTTGTAAAGAATGTAAAGAATGAATATGCTGACTGTACAGTACAAATACCACTAATAAATACCGCAGTTTTATGCAATGTCCTATATTGGAGCACAGTAGACATAGATGGTATGTTGTAGTTGCAAACAAATGTTATCAAGAACATGTGAAAATTTTCTTAAATCTAAAGAAGTTTATAGACAAAATAAAATTTCAGTTTTAGCAATAGAAACAAATACTAAGCAATTTGTTGATTAATTTTAGTTTAAAAACTTAATTTTAATATTTTATGAAAAGAGATTCCTTTAAGGTCTGTTTGGTTGGGTGATTTTGCTGGTGGTAGCTGGCCTTGTATGTTAAAAGCAACAGATTCACAAATTCTATGAAATTACACTTTTGGCAGTAAATTCTGCAAAGAACCCAAAAATTCAGAGAAATCAGTATATTTAGTGGGTCTAACCAGAATCAATTCATTCTTGTTCATAGAACCAAAGGATTTTTTAATTTAAAAACATGTCCTATGTAGAATCAGCATCCAAATAACCATTTCCGAAATTCTTACAATTCTGACTCTTATGACGCATAGAAATAACAAAAACAAAAGAATATACTGCATGGATTAGTATTTAGACTAAATAAACCAAAGCCTGAACCTTTTTTGGAATGACCTTTAAAATAAATATATGAAAGCCTCTTCAAGCAACTATGCTCAAGCTCAAACTCAAAATTTTAAATTTACCATTACTATTAAGAAATCAAATTATCACACTTTAAAAGTATAAAACAGTGCTGAGGTTCTACATTCTATCAATTGATTCTAACTCGAAGACCGTACCGAATCTCCTATTTGGAACAATACAATGAAAATTACTCAATGGATTGGGATTTTTGATTTCCTACACGGAAGCTCCAGCTGCTGCTGAAGCTGAGTATTCAGTCGCCTCTGCGCCGTGACGGGGGCCAGCGGTGCGACCGTGGAGAGCCAGTAATCATCCTCATTATGACTGCTGCGATTGTCGTCCTCCTCGTGCTTGGAATTGGATACTTCATTAACACCAACAGCAACATCATCAATGCTGGAACTAGCGGCCATTTTTAAAAGATTGGATCCAGATTTTCAATTCTGGGTAGGCTTGAACTACGTCTATTTAAAGCAAAAATAAAAAATAAAAAATCAATGCTTCGTATACGAGCAAGCATAAAAGTAAGCCTGCGTCTGCGTCTGCGTTTCTGTTTCTATTACTTGCACGGCTATCTCGATGTGGCTGTATCTGATACTGGTATACCTATACACTCAATGCATGGTTACGTTGACAGGAAAAATGAAGTAAGACACAACAACTCGCTGTGTTAGTTTACTTATTTCCAGTTTATGCCTGGCTTTTGTTTGATTGGTTGATCAACTCCAGAAGCAAAGCTCAGCTTGGAAACATTTTCAGCTGATGCTCATGGTTGTTGGCACAGTTCTCAGCTGCTACCAACCAGTATCTGCATTACCAAAGATTCAGAAGACAAATACACACGTGACTAGCGTTCCTACTCTGTGTTTTTTAAAAGTTTACTTGTTAGAAGCCCAGCGCAGATGGAGTTTTTGGAATATTTTTCTCCTGTTTTTTTATTTTTTATAAATAGCATTCAACGACAAAGAATACATGGGTACTCCAGGTGCCTTAGAGATAGGGAATTCTGGGGTGCAAGTTAGGTTGATAGGAAGGTCACGTGTCATTCTATAATACAAATAAATACAAAATGAATCTGTAATTACAATGTTATTGTGTACGTGAACGTTTTGCATTATTGCACATTGGAAATGTATATCCTATGAATTTTGACATGATTATTAAAACATTACTAAATTAACTGAATTTGTAACAATAAGCACATATGTTTTACATTGGTGTTCATCTATAATGCTACTTGGACACACTTAAAAATAAGTGTGCCTTTGAATTAACGTTTCCTTGAAATTACTTAAGCACTTAAAAATCTTTGAGATCTCAAATACACATCTTCTTCATCTTATAATAGAAATGAAGTGCATTGAAGTATTCTTGAAACAGAATTCTTCATCTTATAATAGAAATGAAGTGCATTGAAGTATTCTTGAAACAGAATTCTTCATCTTATAATAGAAATGAAGTGCATTGAAGTATTCTTGAAACAGAAATTACAACTAAAAGAAATAAAAGCCAAGAACTAAAAGCAATGACTTTTAGTTTAGCATATGGTAAGCCTCCAAGATTTTATAGTTTCACAATTAAACAATTTATGCATAGCGACACTGCAAGAGATGATTTTTTTACATGTTTTCCAAAAAGATAATAAAAATTTTTCTGTTGGTAATAAAAGTGTGATTTGTCTTCTTCCTAATGATTGAGATTTTTAACATATTGATAATTAAAAACCTATTATTATTTTTAACAACAGTTATAAAATTTTAGCAATACAAATGACTTGCTAGGTTCAGAAGACTATATAGGATATCATTAGACCATAGTACAAAGGTTTTGATAAAGGTAGACATATTTTAAATAATGTTATTGTAGCTTAGGAGGGAATGCAATGAGTTTCCGATACTAAACAAGACATTGCTTGCATTAAGTTAAATTATACTAAATCTTATCATAGGATTAAATGAAATTTCATTTATTTGATGATTATTTTATTCATATTATTTATATCCTACTCACTGATGTTAGTGCTCAAGTTGCTACAAATTTTGGAATGCGTTTCACCTTTTCTCTTCAATGATTAGTTTGTTAAAGTTGTTCTCTAGGTGCTTATTTTTTATTATTATGGCTACAGGTTTTCTTTCACCTAATTTGCATTCTGATTTTGAAAGAAATATTATTAAGGAAATTTCAATTGATGATCAAGGTACATAATTACTTAACATGCACTTTGCATGTGATTCTTTTTTTATGATTAATAATTCTCTACAATACAACATTATTTATTAGCTAGAGTGGAGGATTACTATGTGTTATCTAGTTCTTTATTAATTGGGAAAAATATTATAATCGTAATAAGAATGAGTATGTTACTCTCAAGCATTGGAAAATCTTGAAAAAAGATTCAATCTTTAAAAATACATATTCTTTTGAGCCTTAATAAAATTAAAAATAAGCTTGGTAAAGGGAAAGAGAAAAAGCTCATCCTTCGTATCAAAGTTTTAGTTATTAAGTAAATGCTTCAATCTACTCATGTTTATTACTCCAAATGTTGGGCTCCTTCAGAAACTTCTTATGATAGAAATGATTGTATTATCCAATAGTTTCTTTGGTATGTTAAGTAACATAAAAAAAGCTTTTCTAGAGTTTCTTGGGATATTTTTACTATTAGCATGAAAGATGGAAGACTTGGCTTCATTAATTGTTATAACCAAGGATTTGTCTTATAGTAAAATAAATTGTAAAGGTCATTGATGGAGTTGATATTTCGATGCTTCTTTTAAGAAACAAACTTATGGAAAGAAAACCTAAAAATGATAACTATTGGTCTTCTAATAAATTTCTTTAGTGTTGCCTTTTTCCTTAAGCTCTTTGTATTTTTGGTTCTCTAGTTCTTAAAAAAATTTGGAAGACATAGTGTAAGCTTAGTATATATTACAATTACAATCATATTACAATTTAAGAAGATATGCTTAAGAAAATTAGCACATACTAGTTTCCTTTTAATGAAGGAGCTTGGGTTACTAATTCATCTAGATTATATATCACTTTGAGCAAATTTGGTATCACTACAATTTTTTATCTACATATGCATGATAGATGAATTACATGGAAGGAGGCTTCTAACCTTCATGGTTTGAATAGAAAGAGAAAAAAGGACTTTGAAAATTAATTTCTAATTTTGAGAATTTATTTAAAGTTGAGAATAATTAACATTAGGATTTTCTAGAAACTTTTTGGAATGATGGCTGACTGGTTTTTCATTTTTTTAACTTCAATGTTGCATAAAAATTTATTACAAAGAATGATTTTATTCATAACAAATTTAATAAGGCCTAGAAAATGCAATTATCACTACACTTTTTGAATATAAAAATGGAAGATATTTGGAGAGTTTATATCTTTCTAAAAATTTATATTTTTAATGGTTTCTTATTCATCAAGGTCTTCCTCTTGGCACTTGTCTTAAATATATGGGAATTTTTTCTCCTTAATCTCCTCTTTGTAAAAGTAAGGACTCATTTTCTCATGTTTTTAAAGTGTCCTCTTGGATAGCATGTTGAGAAATGGACATTCATAAGTTATGAATTTCAACCAAACATTAATGATATCATTTTTAGTGATCAACCTACTTTGTCTACTTTGTTTTCTTGCATTTGAAAGTGTCTCCAACTTCTTGTTTTCTATTCTATGTGGAAGCTTTAGTGTGTAGTTATTTTGCAACAACAAGAGCATAACTATGACCATTCTTTAGGTGTTAAAAATCATATTCTCAAAAATGTCACTTTTCAAAAATAACTTCAAGCAAAAAAGCTTCTAGTTAAAGTTGAAAAACTAATTTTTTTCTTGTAATATTAATTTCCTTTTGTTCTAGAGGCTCAATGATGGAAATGTGTTAGCTTCTATTGCTATTTGTTCATTATCTCTAATTGATGCTTTCTTTATCTTTAGAAAGAGTTTTCTTTTTCTTTTTTTAAACAAGAAATCCTTTAATAAGAAGTGAAAACTTGCTAAAGTGCTTTTGAATAAAGGCAAGGCCTAATCCCCCAATCTCCACTTCCCTCTTTCAAAAAACATTTTGGAAAGATTCTAAAAGAGTGTAAGAAAACTTTTCTTTTTGATGAGTTCAAGGTAAATATGCAAACACCTTACTCAATGTTATTATCTGAATGTAATTTATCACCTTTAAAAGTATAAGTCTTGTGCTTGTTTATTGTATACACTCATAGCTTGCATATCTTAGGGTAAAACAAATTCTCTAAAGCAATTGCTGAGGATTCATGATATTGTAATTGGTACTTTCAAGGAATGTAATGATTCAAAAAATGGAATATTTCTTGGGGAGAAATATACCACACTCCTAAACATATTTGTCAATTAGACAACTAGAAGGTTTTAACATAGTTTTGATCTAATGTAGAAGTCAAAAAATAATTTTATTTATATCACATTAGATCTAATGAACTAGATGTAAAAGTTCACTATCCCTTAGCTATTATTCTAATCAAGTATGAGAGCGCCATTAGCATGCTTCACTTAGGTTTGCATCATCTTAGAATTGAAAGCGGAAGATGAATTCAACTCCCTCAATAAGAATGCATCTATAAGTTGTATGGTTCAAAAGCCCTTAGGGATGAGTAGCATATGTTTTTCTCTATGTCATGACTACTCATTTACAACAAAAAACTTATATGATATTTTATTTATTGCTTCCATTGGTGCTTTCTTAATTTGTAAAGTCTATTTTTATAAGGATCATCAAGTAAAGGCTCAATGCTCATCTTGCCAAGGTAGGGTCCTAGGAGGATGGTGGATGAACAAAACCCTAACCTCCAAGTGGTTGCGCCCAAACTCAAACCTAGGTTTTACAACTTGAGAGATAATCACCTTATCATCACTTCAAGTGGTGGTCCCTAGAGTTTATGTTTATCCTTTATGAAAATATATTATTTGTTTGATAGATCCTATTGGCCTTCAAATGTAATAAAGCTTCAGTTTTAGTTTCAATTTTAAAAAGTTTTAGGATTGATACAAAATTATTGTAGAAGTTTTTAAAACCTTATTATTATTAGTCTATTAATAAATTGATAACCTTAGGTCATACATTAGATTCTACTGGATAGCATTGAGTTATAAATTAAAAAAAAATTCTAAAACTTGTCTAATAGATCTAAAGGGTCTCAATGGATGTAAGTAAAATTTTCAGTTTCAATTTCATAAATCACATGAATATTGATGCTAAAATTAATGTGAGCTATTTTTTCATTGTATAATTTTAAATACTAAAGTCTTAGCTTCTGCCATATATATTGATAATTGCATACTCATTTCTACACATTAGTTTGATCCATCACCCATCTCTCTTCTAGTTAATAGATCATTATGAAGCCTTGTAAAGCCAAGCTATAAGTCTTGGAGCCTTTATGCATTATACATTATGATCTTTGTGCAAAGCCCAATGCCTTTGCTATTAACATGTTTTTATAGAAGTTATAGAAAACAAGATCCATGCTTTTTTTTTGAGATTGTTAATTTTTTAATTTCTATTTGATTTTGTTTTTATTGTAGATTTACTACTTAGACCTTCTATTTCATTGAGAATTTTGCATTTATCAAGCATAGTAGTAGTTTCCAGGGATTTTAGATCATTAATTGATACAAGCGTGACATAATGACAATGGTTAAGATATCTAACACTAAACAACCAATGTAGCATGAGTTGTAATATTGGATGTAATTTCTGTTTTAATGATAGTTTCTAACATTATGATGGTGATAACATTTATGTTAATTTTTTTATGGAAATATTTGGTATTATTTATATGATTGATTGTGGCATTTAACTTGGTGTTTCATAGGTAGTATGTATAACCCCTAAGACTTGAATGATCTAGCTTTGGAATAACTCATTGATGTCATCTTAGAGTTTGCAATGTTTTTCATGGATGTAGAACCTAGTTTGCAATGTCTTTTATAGGTTAGAACTAATTTCCATTAAAGTTTTTAAAATTTAAGATTTGGTCCATGAAGCATTTCTAGATTAAGATAAGTCTTGGAAAATATTCCTAAGATTAGGGCCAAGTTCGTGGTTTCCTCTAAAAACTATGTATTAATTGATGTTTTGCTAGGGATTTGATAAGATTTGTAAGTTTATTACACAAATAATTTAGTAACATTTGCTATATAGCTAGGTGTTAGTGGTTAGGATTGATTTGTTGTTGGCTTGGAAGATTGATTAACAACTTGAAGGATAACTTTGTAATGATTTAAATATGATGCTAGGATCTTTGTAGGATTGGTGCTAGGTAGGATCAAAATTTCAGCACTTCTCAATCCTTTTAAGCCATTTCACCTACAATAGAAATCTCATTGAAAATATTTTACAATAAAAGAAGAGAAGTTTGAAAAATTAATCTTCATTAGTAAAGGGCATCAATGTTTTTGCTTTGACATATGAAGGGAAAAAATAATAATAATAATTAACATATATATATATATATGCAATGTTATTTTGATATGTGTGCCAATAGAATTTAGTACATTATGCTAGCTATGTTAGGCCATTGACCCAGTGCAAAGGATCATTTTAATATGTGTATCATATGATCATAATAATAATAATAATAATAATAGTCAACAATTTTTATTGGTGATNATTAATATGTGTATCATATGATCATAATAATAATAATAATAATAATAATAGTCAACAATTTTTATTGGTGATTTGATTGTTGGTTTTGTAGTAAATTTTATTATGAGTACTTTTGACATAACATGTTTATTTTTTATAGTTTTGGTATGAAGATAATGCCAAGTGCATATAGTCCTATACAATATAAATCAAGGGTGGGGATGTGTTAGACCCCAAAAAATGAATAATAATATTTTAAAAATAAATTATATTAGATCATTGAAGAGAGAGTCTAAAGAAAATGCCTAATGGTTTTGCAATGACTTTTTAGGTTTTCATCCTTACAATGAATCCTAAAAAACCTCCTCTTTGAGGTACGAGAAGGATCATGCCTTACCCTTATTTAGATACACCATCATGGGTTTTCACTTTTTACTAAAGGGTTTCTTATAAAGAGAAGGAGAAAACTCTCTCCTAAGACAAAAGAATACATTAAAAAAAATAAAGTACAAATAGCAACAACAATTGAAAGCTTTCCATCCTTGAGCTTTCAAAACAAAAATGAATTAAAATTGTAGAAAGAAATTAATTATTTAGCTCTCACTAGGAGCTTTTTTACTTAAAGTTGTAGTTGAAAAGTGATGAGTGGCGAGGTACCCCTACACTCAACCATACGAATACGAGTGTGCACGCGCGATCCGGTCGAACTCCATAGACTAAATGCCTTAACGCCANACGATGAGTAGCCGATTCCTTAACTAGTTGTACACATTGGACTACCACTGGGATTACCAAGCGCAAATCCTGAAATACGCTACTGGGTTACCAAGCAGCCAATGCTCGTAGTTAAGTCGTACTCACGCGTTGCGACAAGCAGCCGATTCCTTGATTAGCCGTACACATCCGTAGATGCTCGTAATCAAGTCGTACTTGTACGCACTAGGAAAGCAGTAAATAACAATAAATAAAACCATGTACTGCAAGGTTTATCCAATCAAGTTCGTCTTTATTGCCGTACACAACTTGGGTTCAGGTTACAAGCTGCTCGAATAAAGAGCCGTTCACTCTAGGACTCCTACTGTGGGCACATGGGAAAAATTCTAACTCTGGAGTGATCAATCTGCCAGAGCTTCGCTACTTCTAGCCAGGATTGGGAAATAAGGGGAGTGCCACCTCTTATTTATAGATATGGCGGCGGACCGCGATATCGCGGCACTATGCATGTCGCGTCTCCTCAAAAAGTAAGATTTTTGAGAATATGGTATTTGACTCTTGAAGAGATATCATAGTCATTCTCTTGTTGCTAGAAAATGATTGCACATCAAAGCTTCTAAATAGAGTAGAGAAAAAGAAGTTGAAGACATTTCCAAATGCAAAGAAAGGAAGTAGACAAAATGAGCTAATCAACAAGAATGACATTATTGATGATTTTTTGAAAGTTGTTACATATTTTAGATGTCCATTTCCAAGCATTTTGAGCAACATGACACTAAGAAAAACCATGAGAAAATGAGTCTTCACTTCTATAAAGAGGACATTAATAAGAAACATTTCTCATATGTTTAAGATCATTGTCAATAGAAAAACCTTGATGAATAAAACACTATAAAAATTACAAATTTTAGGAAGTATAAGAGATCTTCAAGTATCTTTCATTTTTCTCATCAAGAAGTATGATGATAATTACATCTTCCAAGCCTTATTGAATTTGTGATGAATAAAATCATTCTTTGTAATAATCTTGTAAAAACATTTTGATGAGTGGCGAGATACCCCCACACTCAACCATATGAATACGAGCGTAACACGTGCGATTCGTTCGAACTCCACAGACTAAGTGCCTACACGCCCCATCGAACACTTAGGGTTAATCATTCGTTGTCTTCCCAGACTTACTTGTAGTTGTCATGGTGTATGGTTAAGCAAGTGTGAGGTATATGATTTTTATATTCTTTTATGTTTTATGTCTCCTATGCTAACAAGGTGAAGGGTTGAGAAACTAATTACTAACTCTAATTAATGAACTAAGTCTAATTTACCTACCATCAGCATCCGTTCCCACTTACCATACACACCCTGAACTGATGCAACCGTGGTTACCAAATGCTAATTGTTGCTGGGATCCCACACATAACGCATGTGCTCGAAGTGGTCGTACTGAGGCACTTAACTAGGAGAAAAGGGTTGAGAAGGAAAATAGTAAATAACAAGTAACAAATAATAGGTAATAAATGACAATAAATAAATCCTATTCCATGCATTGCAAGGTTTATCCACGAAGCTCGTCTTTATTACTGGACACATACTTGTGTTTAGGTACAATGTTTGCTTGACTAAAGATCCGTTCACTTTAGGACTCCTACTATGGGCACATGGAAAATATTCTATCTCTGGAGTGATCAATCTGCTAGAGTTTCCCTACTGTCTAGCCTAGGATGAGGAAATAAGGGAGAGCCGCCTCTTATTTATAGATATGACGGTGCACCGCGATATCGCGTATGCAATATCGCAGGGGAAGACACGATATCGTGAGGGATGTGATATCGGGATGACCACGATATCGCGTATGCGATATTTCAGCCCATGCGATATCGCATCCCATCATACGCCCATGACTAAATGAAAACTCATCCTTGAGTTCCTTACAATAATATCGGGAAGGCATGGGATTATTAACTCAAATGGATCTAATGGGATGACATGTGAACGGATCATCATTACAAGAATCAACCAACTGGTGTTCATGACAACAAGGGTGAATACCTTATTACATTGACATCAGGCCTTAGTTGGCAGTTGAGAGAAAAGAGAAGAGAGAAGAGGGGAGAAGAAGAGAGAAGAAGTCTTGCTACTGCCAATGCCAAGATTGTGCCTTTCGTTTTCCATCCGTAACCACATCATCAATCTCATTCCTTACAAAGCTGCTTCAGTAACGCTCCATTCCAATTATTCCCTCTAGATCAGGTCTGTTTTTGCACGACTGCCATCTGCACACATAACACAGTCTTATATTGGCAAGGGTAATTGAATTATCATGTAATTGATACCTTGCTTCAGTGATCAATCAATTGGCTAGGTTGTGGTATGGCTGATTATGGATCTGGAGATATAATAATGATGACTACCGAAGGTGTAGGGGTTAGGAGAAAATTGAAAAAATTGGGCCCCGTACCCCCATGACTAATCCCCAACCTCCGGTAGCAAGAGAATGGAAAAAGAAAAGGAATAAGAAAGATGAAAAAAAGAGATAACTAAGACATTGATAATGTGGATGTCAAGATGGAAATGAACAAAATAAAATTAATTGCAAAATGTTAAGGAAAAGAAGTTAACTGGTGCACCAAATAGGAATGCCAGTGGGTCCTCCCCAAAGCAGGCTCATGCCCTTAATGCCCTGACAAACCCACATTCAAAGAGTCCGTAGGCTCTGGGAATGTCCTTTGGAACAAGAGTTAAAGTCTTAACTGTAAGAATTTACCAAAAAGAAAACAATGCATTTACCAAAATATACACCAATGAGGTGAACAATGGAGAGAAGGATGGAGAGAAGAAAATGGAATGGAATCCCAAGAACAAGGTGGTGTACAACCCTTTGTGTGTAGCATGATTAATGTGAGTTGGAAAATCTCATTCCAACTTTAGCCTTAAACCAACCACATCCAGTGACTTCACATTAACGCACTTGGCCAAACCATCCACTTGAATAACAAGAATTCTTCCTCCAAGAGCCACCACCATTTTGACGAAACAAAGGAGAGAATGGGAAGTGAGAAGGGGCCTTA